>APFE031052198.1:0-12217 GCA_000404065.3 Pinus taeda
TTTTAGTGCCTTTGCCAACCGCCTTTGAAGCACTTTCATCTTTGCTTTGCACACGTGCATCCGCACCCAATAATGATTTTTCATGTTCCTCAGCAGTTTGTTATTTTGATTGGCCTTAGCCAACCGCCTTTTCAAATGAGAATTGTCCCAAATAAACATAAATTCTCGATCTATGGGTCTCAAGTCACCGGGTCTCCTACGAGCCAATTCCCGGTCTTCACGAATTTTTTGCAGCTCATATAGCTTGTGCTCATCCTCCAACTATTTGTTTCGCTGCTCTAAATAGTTGATTATCCATTTTGCCATCAACAATTTCGTTTGCAGCGACTAAATCTCGGTACTTTGCTCTCGGATGATATCCTTGAGCTCTGTGTTAGGAGAACCAGCGTCAAGATCAATAACTGGATCACCTGACAATCTCTCCTGAATCATGGGATTCTTGCCCCTCTCTGATACCTGTGCTGCTGTTGGAAACAAGGCCCCTTCCACGTGGTGTGGAGATAAAACTCGCAGTGCTGATGAAGAAGGCGAGACCCCTTCCACCTGGCGTGGAGAAAGTACTCGCCAAGTTGTTGCAAATAAGGCTCTTGGGCCTCTCTGATAGGTGACCTGAGGTGAGGAGCTGACATGTCTAGTAACAGGGATATCATGCTGATGTGATGGTCCTCCCTCCTCGTGAACAACCTCAGGATGTGGCGGTGATGGTACTGTGAAAAACTCACGAGAGATGAACTCCTCCCATGAGATGCCCTGCTGAGTCAACTGATGCAATACTACTAGCTGAATCAAACCATGATGGTTAAGGCTCCTGTACTGCTGTGCTGGGGTCTTCCTCTGCAACGTGGGCACCATCTTCTGAATGTTCTGAAAGAAGAAAACCGGGATGTTCATCATCCTCACTCGGGTGAAGTGCATCAAGAGGTGAATATGATATGAGTACACCAGTGAAAATCTGCCCTCATAAGTAAAATAATGCATAATGAGCTTCACCATGGGAGCATACTCGCTTCTGAGAAAACTGAATGGAAACACACCTGCCAGATGTCTCATGAATGGTGGCCGAACATAAGGCTCAAAGTAAACAAAATCTAACATCTTGCGCTTATTCCACACCTCACCAACATTAGGTATCCCTGTAGCTTGTGAGATCACCTCGGGTGTCAATGTAAAGTTTACCCCTGCAAGGTTGACATGTCCATCATGCAAGTGTAAAACAAAAAGGCAGGCCAACTCTCGGTGGTGCTGAATCCGAGAGATCCTCTCACAAAATTCATAGCAAGACATGTACTGGAAACATGATACTGCCATAGGACAAGCTTGTAACTCTGTCAAAGAGGTGGGCTTCTCTCGCTTGTGATGTCCACCCTTACCACCCTTACGAGGCCGCCTCTGTTCCTCAATTTCTACAGCTGATGATTGGTCATCACTTTGCTCATAATTTTCGGTTTCTGACATAGTTTAGGAGCAAAGTGGACAAACTGTACTGCTGTTTCTGCCTGTAAAAAGTGCTGAATTCTATGCTGTTTCAAGGGGACAAGAACATGAGGGAAATGTTAGGGGAGGGACCTTTTTTTTACAAGGAATTAGGAATATAGGAACATAACAGGGAATTTAAGGAAAATATTGCAAACAATTATGGCGAATAGGAATACATATTTATAATCAGGAATATTGGAAAATCATTTGCAAAAATCATTGCATATGGGAATACATGTATAGAAAGTAAACATATGAAAATATGCATACATTCATTAACAGGGGAAAATAGGGAAAATTTACAAAACTCTCTACATATTCACCAACAATTTCTTGTGGTTACACATGCATATGGTGCAACAAGATAAGGGTTTGAGTGTTTTGTTTTTTTTTATGCTTTTGGGAGAGGGGTAGGGTTTATATTTTTTACAAGGAAAATGGGATACATGTAAACAGGGAAATTAGTGAAAAACACTGCAAACATCACTTCACATGCATCATCAAATTCATGTGTTTACATAGGTATTATGAGGGGTAGGGTTAGGGTTTGATTTTTTATTTTTAAAGGGAAAGGGGTAGGGTTTATTTTCTTTGCAAATTTAAAAGGGAAATTGACATGGAAATATAGGGAAAATGAAATGGGAATGAAGAGAATGATTACAAGGGGAAAAACAATGAAACAACAATAAACCCTAGCACCTTTTACAAATTTACATACAGCCATATGGAGTGTTTCTTCTTGCACAATTTGATCATTACAAGCACATTCATGATGTTTCCCAACTAACCAGTAGCCATTCACAAGTTTAAAGAGCCTACCTCAAGCGATTTTATGAATTAAAGGAGCTTGAGCAAATTCTGAAATGAGTTGGGGGAAGACAGCTTGACGGGTCGCGCACCACGCCCAACAAGTCGCACCCCTCTTGACGGGTCATGCCCGTTGCCAAATTTCTCTGTGGGAGACCCTTTGACGGGTCGCGCACCTCCCAACAAGTTGCGCACCTAGCTTGACGGGTCACGCACCTGTCCTGAGCCCGATTCCGACCAGTTTCGCCTCAATTCACTTGGAAGTTCGCCCAATCTCTCTTGCAAGGGTTTTGAATACACAATGAGAGTGCAAGGAGGGAGTTTGGGCCTTTATAGGTTTCATTTGAAAAAATTTCATGCTCAAACCCACTTTCTAATGTTTTTGCATGACACTTTTAAACTTTTTACGTTGTTGTCTCTTTGGTTTCCTTTTGTCCTGAAATTGACTGATTTAATGCTTTTGCTTGATTCTTTTTGCAGGTAGATCATCTGAGGGACCTTGGCAAGGGGACCAGGGTTGCATTTTGTTCACTGAAGACTTTCGAAATTTCATCACTTTTTACAAATAAATGAAAAATGACCTTGGCTTTAAAAAACAGGGTTTTTAAATCCAAGGTGAAGATTAACTGTACCAGATAAAAATTTAGAAGAAACACCTTTACAATCATCCCTCTGGCTTACTGAACACTCATTGACTTTCAAACACATGACCTTGTAACATTTTTGACCAAAAACCTAGACCTAGGAAATTGACCTCAAGAGAAGACAAGACAAGCTTGAAAGAGCTTAATGACTGAAATGACCTGAACCAACAATGCCAAGAGGGGTATAAACACATCAACTCCTCCATCAAGGTTATGGCATGCCTAACGGGATGCAAAAATTGACACTGATGAGACACCTACCTATGCAAATGCAAAGAGTTTTGATCGCTGATGGAGGGCTCAAGACCAACTCTAACAGGTCCCATGCAGTAAAATAATTCCATGCAACGGTTCTGCGCTGCCAGATCCATTGACTGAGTTGCCAGATCCATCCTCCATGCAATGTTTCAACGCTCCTCCATTCTACCTGATCTGCTAGACCCATCCACGCAGCTTGCTCCTGAATTGTAGCATTCTTTACCAGATCCACCTGTTTCTTCCACGCAACATACTCCAGAATTGCAGCGTATATTGTGAGATCTGCTAGAACAAGCTTCCACGCAGTGTTTACAATCAACGTTGGTAGATCTGCCAGCTTCCACGCAGTGTTTACAGACAACATTGATAGATCTGCCAGATGCTTCCATGCAGTTCACTTCAACACTGGCAGATCTGCCAGATCTATCAACGCAACATGCTTTTGGCTTGCATAACGTTTCTGAATTAAGAAATTAATCAACGCTTTGCATGCAACAATCCTTAGATCTACCAGTTTCCTCAACACAGTGTTCTCATCTGCAAGCTCCAGCAACACAGTTCTTTCGACATTCATCTGAATGGACAAAGCCTTCAACGTTTTTTCTTCAAGATCGTGTTGCTGCGTTATCTCCTGATCCTGTTTTACAACAAATAACTCCTATTTCTCCTACGCAAGTTCTTTCTGAGCCGGCAACAGGACAGTCAGTGCTCTCTCCTTCTGCGCAGTTATCTCATGAGGTTGAGTAGGTTGCTCCCTCCCCTTCTGCGCAGACACCCTATCTTGCTGAACCTGTTCCCGAGCATCAGTCTCCTTCTCCTTCTGCGCAGTCAAAATCAAAGTTTACTTTTGGAATTCAGCTTGAAGATGAGGAGCTCATTGCAACAGCTGACCATGCTATCTCTGTGTGGAAGGCTCTATCGAGCGCAGCTTCAAAAACTGCGCAAACTTCCTCTCTTGACAATCTGGTTTCTTCCAGTTTTCATGCTGCTCCTTCTTCTATTCCTCCTGTTGCCCAATCTATTGGCCTTTGTCCTAATTTCAATAATTTGAACAGCTCAAGTTCTGAGCTTGTCTCATCATTGGGCATTCTGGGCTCTTCTTCTTCTGCTGCACATTCTATTGGCCTTTGTTCTAATAATTTTATGTTGAACAGTTCTAGTTCTGGGCATGTCTCTTCATTGAGCATTCCGGGCTCTTCCTTTGTTGCAATAGGGCATGCTGCTCCCTCTACCTCTATGCAACATATTCCTTTGGCTTCTGGACATGTCTCATCATTGGGAATTCTGGGCTCTTCCTCTGCTGCAATAGGGCATGCTGCTCCCTCTACCTCTATGCATACTCCTTTGGCTTCTACACCGGATCCGCTTCCCATGGATGAACTTCCCCCATTGCCCAAATCCTAGGAGGAATTAATTCATTGTGTTGTTAAGGACTTTTAGAAAGCCGCTGAGGTCTTTCTCAGATCTCATGCTTTGGTGGAGAAGCTTGAAGCCCTTCAAAAAGATGGTCGTGTAATTCAGAGTCTCATGATTAAAGTTCCCGGTCTTGCTGCTTCAGATCCTTATAGCTCTCATATTCTCAGATCCGAGCTTGAATCCATCACTGAGAACTTCAGGAAAGAATGCCATGCATTCTATGTTCGCCATGAGAGATCCATTGTCACCAAAAATTAAGAGAAGCTTGATCAACTTGCTTCATCTTTTCATGACAACCTCCAATAGCTTGCTGAACCTTTTGCTAATGTTCAATTCGCGAGCTGCTCTGGTCCAGTTGCAGGTAGCTCTATTGCTGCACAATGGGTCTCTCGAGCCACTGCTTCTTACAACAGACAAATCAATCAATTCCAGATTGAAATGATTGAACGTTGTGCCACCCGCACTGCTGCCATTGCTGCTAGAAATGCTTCTAGAGAAGATTTGGCTAAATTAGCCAATAATATACCTCGCGAAGAAGCTATTTGTTGAGCCTCAACCTTGCACCTTCCTATACACCCTCTTAGCCCTCATTCTCCACTCACTTCATTCATCCAGTGGTTAAATCATTGCATTATAGTCTAAAAAGGATTGTTTATATGGTTTTCTGACTATACTTATGACTGTTGTTTGGTTTAGTTTTTTTGTTCATGCAGCTACGGAAACTTGTCAGTTTCCATAGCCAGCACAGGTTTCTGCAGCCAACACAGGATTCCGCAGCTATTTTGTTAAAAGTTGTGCTCCAGGTGTCCTCTGAAGAAATGAGCTACATGGGCAAGCTCCAGGTGGTGGCGACATGGAATGTGTCCCTTCAAATCGGCCAAATCATCCATGAGAGGCCGCGGTCAACCAAAGTCAAAGACAAGGCCAGCCAAAAAGAGTTCAGCGGTGGCACGTCACTGTTTTGGGCACGTGAATGATACGTGGCATAGTTCTCAGCTCACGAAGGCACCAGCACACCTGGAGATCGTTCCTGAAACATGAATCTAACAACCAACCACTCCGAAGATTTAAGAAACATGACGACAATTACACTAGATCTCGGCTGAAGAGATCTACATGTCTATGGCAACGCAGTTAATAGCGTAGAAGTTGTTAGTTAGCTGTAGTATTTTTGCATTATAAATAACGTGTCATTGAACGCTATGAAAAAGCTTTTTGATGTGTATAAACCTTGAACTATTTATGTAATTCCGCGCTGCTGGTTATCTTATCACCCCACTGTTTTATATGCTGCTATTTTAATACATGAGAAGACTTTTCTGAAGATAGCCGTGTGATTATTTGATTGGCTGAAGTGGCAGAGGGCCCCTGCACGCTGAAGCCTTTTAAAGTGTTTATTTAGTTTCATTATGTTTTTGTTTTTATCATTAGCTTGTACATAATATGTTGTTTCATGCTTCTGCTGTTCATATCTTCACCTTTGTTTTCTTAGAGCTGTAAACTGACCAGTGCTTTTCTGCAAGTTTTCTTAGGCAGCCCGGGCAATTTTTCAATCTTTTTGATAACTTTTGGCATATGAGATCATCTTTTCCTTCCTGCTAACATTCATTTTTTTTGAAGTTTAAATTCAACATTGTCCTTTTCAAGTTGTGGTTTGCTTGTTTATTTTTCTGCTACTTAGATATCATACTGCTCATCAATTTATGATTTCTCTCTGTGGTCAAATGACTATATCAGCAAAGAATCAGAATATTACTAACTGTAGTGTGATTTAGTTGTCATATTTCTTACTCATGGTTGCTTTCCATAAAGTAGATTGAGCTGAATGGTAAAGGACTAGAAGAGTTTAAGTAGTGTGATTAGTTTCTTTTCTGCAATTTACATTTAGTTATCATATTGCTTGACATGTTCATGATTACTTCCCCAAGGTAGATTGAGTTGAAGGGTAAAGGATTTGAAAAATTCAAGTAGTGTGATTAGTTTCTTTATGCAATTTACTTTCTTGAACAGTTAGATATCATATTGCTTAACTTGTTTATGATTACTTCCCACCAGGTAGATTGAGCCGAAGGGCAAAAGGATCTGAAAAGTTAAAGTAGTGTGAATTAGCTGCTTTGCTTTAAGTTTGAGTTGTTTTTCAAGTTTTTGATTTCTTTTCATTTTCAGCAGCAAGGATACTGGGCCATTGTCATTAGTTCACTATTTGATGCATTTATTTTCTCTTAAGAATTGATTTTATTTTAGTTATTGTAAAGCTTTCTTTGAGCACTTTCAAGTTTAGAAACCATCACCATCTACACTCCACACTTCACTTTTACCATCACACATTAAGGAAAAATAAAATCCAAAAACAAACTAAAAAGCTTAAAACAACAAAAGCCTAAGGAAATGGTTATCTAGTACATATAGTACACTTCACTTCGTCAGTTTACAACCCGGCGGTTGAACATTTTAAATAGCAGATTTACGATCACACTAAATTGACCAAACAAATTCCCTAGAAGTGTTGTGTCTTGAAAATTGACTAGACATTAGCTTCAATTTCTGCCCAGACTTAATTTTGACACCTTACATTCATGGAATTTGAAACTTATGTTTCATGACTCAATGACATTATGTAAGCAATCCATTATGATATAACCCAAAAAGTACTCCAAAAAAAAAAATCATAAACTCCTTTTCACTTTTACAAAATTTCATATAGATCCTCTCTCTCATAACTCTCAACTCTTTAAAAACTCTCATGAAGCTTATAAATCATAATGAAGTTGTATATGGAGGCCAAAATTTCACCTAGAGGATCGTTTTTTTACAAAATCCAACAACAAAAGTTTCAAAAATTTTGAATGTTGGAGTGTTTGAATAGGTTTTTATGGTGGAAATGGATTCAACACCATTAAGAACCCCTGTGGCACCCAAAATCTTGAAGTTTGACAATTATAATTCGAATTCCATATTTTGTCAAAATATTATCGGAATTTCCATAATTTTCTAGGCGAAATTATAGCCTCATTAGATTACTCTAATCATAATTTGGGTGGGTCTTACCTTTTAGTATGATTCCATGCGAACCACTCCTCTAACATAATTTTTAATTTTCATATGATCTCTTTGTAGCATTCCATTTAAAATATGTGAGCTCTTTATTTTAAGACAAATAAATATTAAACTTTTCCCTTTTACCAAAAACACTTTAATATTGAAATGTGAAAGCTCCTTTCTGTTAAGATGTTCCATGTAGTTTCCTTTCACATTTTTGCAAGGAATTTTATCTTAGATAACAAATCTTCGATTTCCTCATGGTGATTCCTTCTTGGTCTTAAACAAGTCGAATAAAGCCCTTCTTTCATGGAAGAAACAAAGTTTTTCCTATGGTACTCCTTCAAACCACATGTGTCATAACCGAGAATTCTAACCTTTGAATGTATGGTGGTCCAATTCACGTTTTTCATTGTGAAAGATCCACACATATCACACAACAACAACTCTCTTTGATCGATTGTTTTTCTAGGCATCAAACTCGCCACAATACAAAGTTTCATAAAATTTTCTTTTCATAGACTTGTCCATCCGTCAACACTCTCTTCATGCAACCTCTCTTCAAAATTTCATGCCATCTTCAGGAAAACTCAACTAGTAGCATTCATGGGTCCTCTCCTTAACAAATAGTGAATGGATACTTCATCTTTGATTTGTTCGACTCCTATGGATCACGTTGGCAACACGCAATGAATAGTGGCTCTCCTTAGTGAACGTCAGTTCAAACAATCGGTGGTGGTGGCTATGGTTTGTGCCTCTTCCACAATGTGCAATGGCTTTATCACTAGTGAACGCTCTCATAAAATCAAGGGAGGAATTACATGCAAAGAGATTAGAGCCATGTCACCTTTCTCTTTAAAACAAACTGTTGATTCCCTACTTCAATGCTCACTCTGATACCACTTTGATGTCCACCAGTGGAATTCAAATATCTGGTGGCCCAATATTCAACATGGTAGCTTCTTTCTTGCTTCCTTTTCCATTCAACTTACAAGAAAACATGCATTAAACTCACAAACAAAAACAAAAATTCACTCCATTTACAAATTCACACAATTCATTCCGTCCATAATATGTACAAATTGGACTTTTTTGACAATATGGTCATTTTCAACCATCACCATGTATCATAGGCTTACATACATTTAACAAATAGACCTAAACCAAAATTGGTTTCATATCCTAAATGAACTCCTACAATCTCTTTAGATCCCAAAAACACTCCTAAGATTTGATAGATTTGATTTTGGTTACTTGTTACAAGATTCAACTATGTGTGGAGATCGAATATATATATATATATATATATATATATATATATTATATATATATATTAATATATAATAATATATATATATATATATATATAATATATATATATATATATCAATGTGGTTTATGGACTCCGGAGATCTGTGACCACTATGTCCATAGAAATAATCTGTGGTAGATCCACTCGAAGGGATCAGTTCTTTCGGCTCATTTTTAGAGCCTAACCCCGAGGGTATCAAGGAAAATTGACCCTGTGACCTCTCATAGTGAGGTGCTTATGTGACAAGTACTCGACCAATTGAACTAACCCTCGAGGTGTTGAGAAATCTAAGGGCAACTAGATTAAGTGATTTCTCTTACTTTGATAACTGCTTGTGATATCTTTTTACTTATCTTGATTAGTTTCTTCTTCAACTTTATTATTATTTTTCTCTTATCATCAAACAACTACCAAACAATAAATAATAATGAGACAAGAGGACACAAGATATAGGCTATCATCAAGGGCCAAAACCTCTCATTTTAAGAGGAAAACCCACAAGAACTCTTCTCTTCTTATAGAACTTCAAATGACGAATTCCAAGACTTATAATCTTTGACCAAGACCCCTCCAAGACCAATTCAAACTTATCCTTGATGTGTTTCCTTCTTGTAAATTCAAACCAATTCAACTTGTCTTATAGTAGCTTCAACTTCTCTTTTTTGAACTTGCAACCTGACTGCAACTTTGGCCTCTTTTCCAACAATTCTCGGCCTACTTGCAACCTCTGTAATTTTCATATGTGTGGGAAGTTTGGCCTTCTCCTTTTTTTTCTTGACTCAATTTATTCTTCTTGAGAATTTGACTTGCCAAGGAGACCTATATTGTCCCAAAACTAGACTCTTATTGATGACTACAATTTTGATATGCTACAACTTTAGAATGCCCTAGTTCCTCTTCGTGCATGTGAGAGTGATAAAAAAGTTATTGATCAAATGAGAACTTTACCTCAAAATGATAACTCTAACAAAAAAACCCCAAAAAACATGAAAAAGAACTTGAAAACGAAAAGTGTTGATGTTGGAATAACATTGTTTTTTTGGGTAATTTTTCAACATTTAAAAAAATAGAAGTAAAAACCAATTTTGTTTTTGTGCAAAACACCCTGAAAATGAAAAGTGTTGATGTTGGAATAACATCATTTTTTTCAAGGTAAATTGTCAACATCTTTCAACAATGACGTTAAAGATAAAATATCATGACTTTTAAAAACCTTAAAATTCCAACAACATGCATGACATTAAAGATAAAATATCACATCTTTAAATAATCTTAAAATTCCAACTTTTTAAGGCATCATATTAAAGATAAAATATCATGTATCTGAAAGCCTTAAAATTTCAATGATGACATTAAAGATAAAATATCATCTCTATGAAAAGTCTTAAAATTTCAACTTTTCAGTCATGGTGTTAATATTCTTTTAAAAAATTATTACCATTTAATTTATATTAAAAAAAATTCTTTTAAGTTTATCAGAATTAAATAACTATGATGAATCAACATCTTTGACAAATAAATGAATTATATTGATTGTTGAGATTTTATGATACTCCTCTACATTAAACTTTATACTTTTTTTTTTTTTTTAATTTGTGTAAATATATTATTTTAAATAATTTAAGATTTTGAAAAATACATAGAAATTAAAGGAATATCCAAAAAATAAATCAAACATAAAAATGTAAAATTAAAAATTAAAATTTTTAATTTTTAAAAAATAAAATAAAAATAAATATAAAAAAAAACATATTTTAAGAAAATAAATTAAAATTTACAATAAAAAGAAAGATAAAAAATAAATAATAATATTGATGAGATTAATTAATACAAAAAAGACCAAAAACATTAAAACTTTAAAGAAATATTTAAACAAAAATTTAAAAAAATTAAATTAGTAAATTGAAAATAACAATAAAATAAAAATAAAATTAAAGACAAAAACACATTGAAAAAAATAAAAAATTTAGAGAAGATCTTCGGCGAAAAAATCACATAGAGATATTTTGTCGAGCTTTCGAACCAACCGGTGTGTTCATCGTCAAGACAAGATTGATTGAGAAAGATCTTGCTATGCAGTATAAATAGATCAGCAGAATATCCAGTAACGGCTAGAATATCGAGCTGTCATTATTCTAGTCGTTACCTGGATATTCTGCCCGATGTATTTATACTACATAGCAAGATCTGCTCATTCAACTTGTCTTGACGATGAACCACACTGGTTGGTTCGAAATGCATCGACAAAATTATCTCTATGTGATTTTCGCCGAAGATTCTTCTCTAAATTGATATTCAATAAATTAAAAAAATTTGAGAAGATTCTTCGGAGAAAGTATCTCTATGTGATTTTCGCTGACGAATCTTCTCAAAAATTGATATGGATCACAGAAGCCTAAATTCAATAAATTAAAAATTATTAAAAAAACATTTAAAAAAAAAAAAAAACTAAAAAAATACAAACATTTTAATGAAAATTGAAACAAACAAAAAAAATGTTTTAAAAAGTATAAATTTATTGAAAAACAAAATTGAAAATACGGGAGTGGAGGGTGGGGAGCTAAAAACGACATGCTAAATAAAAGATTTTTATGAAAAATTGAATAAAAAACTTGGAAAAATAACAAATTTTATGAATTTTTGATGAATTTTATATTCAAAGATGGTGACATTTTTAGTTTTTTTTTTTTCCAAAAAAAATGATTAAGATAAGATTTTATGTAAAAATAACAAAAAAATGCTTAAAAGAAATAGAACATAAAATTTTAAACAAAATAAAAATAAAAAAATCCTCAAAATAAAAATTAAAACATAAAATTAAAAAAAATAAAAAAAATACATTAATTTTAAAAAAATACAAAATTAACCAAAAAAATCATTAACAATTTTTCTTTTAATTAAAAACTCTATTAATAATAATTAAAAAAAAAAAACATTTAAAAATAAAACAAAAATAAACATTAAAAAAAATTATGAAAAAACAAAGTGCAGACGAGGCGGACCCGGGCATGGGCAACAGGTTGATTCCACATAATAGACCTATCGCCCCGGGGGGGCAAAGGAGTTGCAGGTCGCTCCTCTACCCGCCCAGACCCCAGCTCCACAGACCCGTGGGCAGAAATTCGATTCTGAGAATCGAACTCCTGCCTAGGGGGCCATCGGGCCAAGGGGCTTGGGTAGGCAGGGAGCTGCCCACAACTCCCCACTCGACCAGGCCCAGGGCTCGCCTCGTTTTTTATTTTTTTATTTTTATAAATTCAATTTT
>APFE031052202.1:0-14556 GCA_000404065.3 Pinus taeda
GAAGGAGGTACTTCATTTCCCTAAAGGTCTCTCTGCTAGAACACAATCCTCTTACATGGCTACCCTCCAACAACCATCGTATGCTTCATTTTCCACCACAAAAGCATAACCTGCAATGTGGATAGTATTTTTCTCGAAAGTATCCCAACTGTTAGAAGCCTTTTGCCTCTTCAGTTCCTAATATGCCTTCAATTCATTCAATGGTTTCTTCTTGTCAACTATGGAAGTCTCCTTTCTTCCCTCTGATAATGCACTCTTCTAGCGTTTCAAACTCTCCCTCTAAATCTGCGAATTCCCTCTAGAACTCAACTCCCTATGACTCGCGGTAACCTTCTTTTTTCCTTGGTCAATAGCCTTGTTTAGGACCCCTCCAAATTGTAGATGAAAACTAGTATGGTCATAACTTGGATTGGAAAAACTATTGTGTTTCACCCATATCTACAAACACTCTACTCAATTAGAAGCAATTTTTCATGAAACAATAATATAGAAAGCTATAGACATTATTATGGGGCTAAAATGACAAATGTCTCATGTTTTAATGAAAATGTTGAAATTAGAAAACCTACACCCTCCAATGGCACAAAGTGCTTAGTACCCCTCCCAAGTGTAGATGAAAACTAGTATGCCATAACTTGGATTGCACAAAGTGCTTAGTACCCCTCTCAAATGTACGATGAAAACTAATATGTCATAGCTTGGGTTGAAAAAATTGTCTTGTTTCACCATGTCTACAAACTCTACTAGATTAGAAGAAAGTTTTGCTTATGCTTGAATATTCCAATTACCAATGAAAATATTGAGATTGCCTATGTCATGTTTTAATGAAAATATTGAGATTGAAATAGACACGTAAGAAACCTACACTCTCTAGTGGCACAAAGTGCTTAGTACCCCTCCCAAGTGTAGATGAAAACTAGTATGTCATAACTTGGATTGCACAAAGTGCCTAGTACCCCTTCCAAATGTAGATGAAAAGTAGTACGTGATAACTTGGATTGAAAATTCTATTTTGTTTCACCCAAATGTACAAAATCTACTCAATAAGAAGAAAGTTTTGCTTATGCTTGAAGATTCCAATTAACTTCCTTTACCCATATTTCCTATAATAAATTTACCCATATTGTCTATAATAAATGTACATGAGCACACATGATATAAGTAGCAACAAAAGAGTTCAATTAAAACAAAATGGAACCATTAAATTACGTAGCAAAAAACTAGTGAATTCCCTCATACATACCTCATGGAACCATTAAATTACGTAGCAAAAAACTAGTGAATTCCCTCATACATATCTCTTTCATCTTCGCCCATTACATTCATTGAATTTTCATCAGCCCTAAATCCACAATATGTGTTGTTAAGGCTTGCCTTAATTTCCACACTCATAGAACCCAAAACAAAACATGAACAAAGGTATAAAAAAAATGAAAAAGAAAAGGAAAGCAAACATGAAAATAAAAAATACTAAACCACAATTTAGCATGGCCATGCTCACAAATGTAAAAAAATAACAGTTGTTGTACAAAAACAAAGGAATAGAAAAATATAGCAGCAATAAAAGCAAAAAGAAAATGAAAATAACAAAAACAAAACAAACAAAGAAAAATAGTAGACAAACTCTTCTTTACAATCCCAAAAAGTGTCTACAACCAATCAAGGACATCCTGCACATTAAAAAATAGAAGAGTGTTAAATAGAGACCATAAAATAATATGACAAATATTGAATATATACTAAATATCTTTGGAGAAATATAAAACAAAGACCAACATGAGGACTTCATAGCATAGCACAGATATTGCACCAAAAGAGAACTCACCCTTACTACTACCTCTTCACTATAATATAGTGTTACTATATAGCTAATTCAAGAGTTTCATGAATCAAAAAATAACTCACCATCAACCTCTGCCTCTACACTCCATTGCATTGCATTCATAAATAAATAAATCACAAATGATATGTGATACCTCTATATTAAACGAACACACATGGAATCATACATACCTCCTCATCTTGAATTGTGTTATTCATTGAAACCACAAGTAGAATCTACAATAGCCTTCAGACTTGTCTTTATTTCTCCATTGCTTAAAACCAACAAAAACCGAAGTAGAAGATATCAAATAGAGAGCAAAAATTATTCTAAGAGATGTTAAATAGAAACTTAAACAAACAATAAAACCCTTATGAATAATCATGTGCAAAAATCAGATGTAGAGGCCAAAAATCCTAAGCCCTAAATATATATAGGTAGGGAGGAGAACCATCTATGCAAAACATACATGGGTCTTCCACCATACCATAACTCCTCTACCTCTACTTTTGCCTCATCTATAGTGCATCCCACAACTCTCTCAAAAAAAAAATGTGGTGCATCCCACAACTCTCTCAAAAAAGAAATATAGTGCATCCCACAACTCTCTCACAAAAAATATTCAATAGTTTCATTAGCGTTCAACCTTACTTTACGTGCATTTCATCGTATTCATAAACAAATAAATCGCAAATGATATGTGATGCCTTTAAATTAATCAAACACACGTGGAACCATACATACCTCCTCATCTTGAGTCATATTCTTCTTGAAAGCACAAGTTGATTCTACAACAGCCTTGAGACTTGTCTTTATTGTTGCATCACCTAAAACCAACAAAAAGAAAACTAAAAAATATCGAATATAGGGTTAAAAATCTTATGAGACATATTCAAAAGAAACTAAAATAAGTATGAGAACCTTTAAACAAACAACAAAACTCTTATAAATAATCATATGTGAAAGTAAGTACATCTTATGTAAGGCCAAAAATTGTAAACCTTAAATTAATAAGTGATGAGAACCATCTGTTCAAAATGTACATGGGTCTTCGACCATAACTACGCTGCCTCTACTTTTGCCTCATCTATAATGCATCCCACGTCTCTTTCACAAAACGATATTCAATAGTTTCATTAGCATTCAGCCTCACTTTACATGCATTGCCTCTAAATTTAAATAAACACACATGATATAATTTTGAAGCAACAATTGAGTTAATTTAAAACACCATGGAATTATAAAACTATCTAGACAAAAGCAAGTGATACATACCTCCCCTTTACCTTTTTCCTCTACATGTCTGGAATTTGCATGAACTGTAATCCCAAACACACATGATATAATTTTTAAGCAACAATTGAGTTAATTTAAAACACAATGAAATTATAAAACTATCTAGACAAAAGCAAGTGATACATACCTCCCCTTTACCTTTTTCCTCTACATGTCTGGAATTTGCATGAACTGTAATCCCACAATATGAGCTACTAGGTCTTCCATTAATTTTCCCATCCATTGAATAACAAAAAAGAGATATCAACCACACAAGATATTTTGTGAGAAATATGATGCAAAAATTGAAATATCAAATACATAAAATATCTTGTGAGAAATGTGAAGCAGTCTAGGAACCATTGTATTGAAATGAGAAAATATCGATGTTGGAACTAAAAGAGAACTCACCTTGTACCTTTGCACTCTCCAATATTTCCCCAAGTCTCTCTCACACAAAAAGATTTCAATAGTTTCACGAGTGTTCCTCCACCTTCCTTTACCTAGATTTGCATTGCACTCACCATACAAATAAATCTCAAATAATATAAAATGCATTTAATTTAAAAAGACACATGAAACCATACCGACCTCCTCCTCCTACTTAGGCTTCCCCTTCACCAAATGCACTTAAGCAATTTGCACAATTCCTAGGACCTGCCTCTATATCTCCACTTCCTAAATCCAACAAAAACCAAACCATAAAATATTAAATGAAAACCAAAAAGTTCCAAGACAAACAACAAATATCTTATAAGAAATATTAAACAAACATTGAAAAATATTATAATAAATCTTAATCATAAGCCATGAACAAAAAATTTTATCAATAGTATTATGCAAAAACTACATTTTATTCAATGACCAAAAATCATAAACCCTAAATAAGGAATGAGGGAGGGAGAACCATTGTATTGAAAATGAGAAGATAAACATATCAGAACCAAAAGAGAATTCACCCTCTACCTTTGCATTCTCCTACACTACTCCAAGTCTCTCTTACACAAAAAATAATCAGAATTTTCAACATTGTTCCTCCACATTTGCTCAGCCACCTTCCTTTACCTACATTTGCACTACATCCAATAAATAAGACAATTCCAAATAATAGAAAATGCATGTAATTTAAACAGAAGTACATCTTATGCTACGAAAAAATAAAAACCCCAAATTGGCAAGAAGGGTGGAAAACCATGGTATCTAAACCAAGATTTAGGAGGGTTTTATCGTAGAACATACATGGTACATGATCATTGCACCAAAAGATAACTCACGCTCTACCTTTGCTTCTACTTTTGCTATAGGTTTCCGCGTCTCTCTCGCACAAAGATATTCAAGAGTATCATTAGTGCTCATTCACCTTTCTTACTTAGCATTGCATTTAAATTTCAACAAACACATGATATAAGGATGAAGCGACAAATCAATTAAATTAAAATGCGCATGAAACGACATAATTACGTAGTAGCAAACAAGTAAATTCCCCTTATACATACCTTTTTGCCTTTGCCCATAAACAAGTAAATTCCCCAATTACATACCTCTTCACCTTTGCCCTCTACACAGGTGGACACCACATCAACCCTACACCCACATTATGGGTTGTTAACGTATTTCTTGATTTCTCCACCCATTGAATAAAAAAAAGAGAAAAATAAATTAAAAGACACTAGAAAAACAGAATATTAAACCACAATTTAGCATGGCCATGCTCAAAAAGTCAAAGATATAAGAGCCACAACAATTAAAAAACTAAAAAAAAAACAGCAATAGTAAAAAATATGACCAACAATTAAAACAAAAAACAAAAATAACAAGAAAAAGCATTAAAAGACAAACAATAGTATGCTTTAAAACCCCAAAAAGTGTCCATGGCCAACCAGGAAACCCTGCACATCAAAAAATAGAGCATATTAAATAGGGACAAGAAAATATTAATCTAAAATAGAGACCAAATATCTTATGAATAATCTTATGCACCAAAAGATATATCTTATTCAAACACCAAAATCATAAACCCTAAATAAGTAAAGAGGGAAAAGAACTATAGCGTTTGTTTCAGGAAGATTATGAATGGATTTTGCACCAAAAGAACTCACCTCACCATTTGTATCAGCACTACACTATAATATCTCTCTCAATGAAGATATTTCAGTAGTTTCATTAGTGATACTCTGCATTCTTTTACCTACACTGCATTGCACTCATAATTAAACAGATTACCAATAATGTAAAATGCTTCTAATTTAAAGAAACACATGTATGTGACCATAGCTATACCAAACATTCACCTTTACCCAATACATCTATGAAATATATTGGACCATTAGGACCTATATTAATCTCCCACCCACCAAACTAAACAAAAAAATATTAAATAAAGATCAAAATATCTTACGAGAAATCTTGAAAAGACATATATATTATATATAGAACAAAAATATTATGCAAAATTAATTACATTTTATTCAAAGACCAAAATCACAAACCCTAAATAGCCAAGCGAAGAGAATTGTTATTTTAAATGAGAACAGTTTCATAGCATAGCATACATGGGCTTTCCACCAAATAAGAACTCACCATCTACCTTACCTCTGTTGCATTGGCCCACATCTCTCTCACAAAGATATTTCAATAGTCTCATCAAAATCCTCCTCCTTCCTATACCTACACTACATCACATCTAAATTTAAACAAATTAGTCATTCTAAAAAATGTTTAAATTAATTAAAACAACAACAACAACAATAGCGAAAGATACACACAACAATAGCAAAAAACAAGAGAAAAAACTAAAAGGAACAAACAGAGAGAATTGGTAGAGGCAAACTCTACTTTGCAAAATTAAAATTCATCCACATGCGAACAAAGAACACCCTGCATAGCACATGAGATATATGTTGAATATAGTAGTGAGAAAGGTCTTCTTGACTTGCACCTTAGTCAAGAAAGACCTTGATCAATCCTTCCTTAGCTTGCACGAGTTCGAGGACGAGTCATGGAGCAGTTAACTCATGCGCAGAATTTGGAGGCTCAGTTTTGTTTGTCTCTAAGTCCGAGTTTATATTTGGAAAACGACGAGTGAGAGTTTCAATGCCTAATTGGGGCTAGGCCGAGTGGACGCTAATCGGGTGGGAGACTTCGTCAAGAATGTTATACTACCACAACAAAATCCCTAAAGTTGACCCAACATACTAAGAATGATATCAAGACCATGAGGGCTATTCGAGAAGGCGTCAAAAATCATATAGTTCCTCATATCCATGAGAAGAAGACAACCTTTGAGATGTTCAAAACTATTTTATATCTATATTAGAGTACCAGTGATGCCAGGGAACTTGCTCTTAAGGAGAATCTAAGGAGTATCTGGGATTCTGGATGGGACAAGGAGAGCCCATTGTCACGTATCTTTTGAAGATCAATCGGCTTTGAGATGAGCTAGGTGGTGTGAGTGCCATAGAACTACACTCGAGTTTGAGATGAGCTAGGTGGTGTGCGTGTCACTGTACCTGAGCAGGACCTTGTCAGTTTTGCTTTACTAGGACTTCACAAGTCTTGGTATGGTTTCCAAGCTGTTATCAATGGCAGAGAGATTTTTCCCAATCCAGAGGTTATGGACTAGTTGTGTTTAGGAAGAGATCGAGAGAGGGACCAAAGATGGTAGATCATCAAAAACAGAGGACGAGGAGAACATTGCTCTGGTAGGCAAAGCCAAGAGCAAGAACACAAAGGGAAGGTCGATTCTAGTCAAAAGGGTGAGAAGAAGAAGAAGGATCTTATTAAAATCAAGTGCTTCCATTGCCATGAGTTTGGGCATTATGCTACTAAATGTCCTAATCGGAATAAGGTGACCAGTAAGAATAATGTGATTGCATCCGCTGAGGTAGATGTGTTTGCTTCTCAATTTGACAAAAAATTCTCATTGATAGCTTGCATGGAAAGCTTAGAAGGGAGCATCATGTGGCATATTGATTATGGAGACTCCTTCCACATCACCAGGAACACGAAGTATTTCAAACAACTGAAGGAGAAGGACATGCAGTTTCAGATCGAGCTAGTACATGATGGCAAGTACGCATCAAAGGGAGTTGGTACTATCAACTTGAAGAGGGAGTTTGGGAGCCCTCTCCATCTCAGAGATGTCAGCTATGCTCTAAGATTGAAGAGGAACCTTTTTTCAGTAGCAACCCTTGAGGACAAGGGATATGATGTCATCTTCAGCAAAGGTAAGGCATACCCCAAGCACTTAGCTTCTTAAGCAGTGAAGTAAATAGGTCTGAGGGTGAAGAACCTTTACAAGTTGCAAGTTGAGACATTTGGAGCAAATAGTCACAGGATTACCAGCATGATGTGTGCAAGGGGTGCAAGTATGCCAAGACTCCCTTTCAAGGCCGAGGCAGTAGAGCCAACGGGATTTTGGAGTTGGTGCATTTAGATGTATGCAAGCACTTCTCTTCATCATCTCTTATGAGACATGGATTATGTTACTTTCATTAATGATTATTCTCGAAAATTTTGGACATTTTTTATGAAGAAGAAATATGAGGTCTTAACCAATTTCATGGAGTTTAAGGCCTTTATAGAAAACTAGACTAGGAAGAAGATCAAGGCAGTGAGAAGTGACAATGGTGAAGAATATGTCACCGGTGTCGTCAAGAATTTGTGTGTGAATGAGGGCATTAGAAGAAAGTTGATAGCACCCCATAACCCTCAGCAGAATAGGGTCGCTGAGAGGAAGAACCATAGTATTGTTGGAGCAGCCAAGGCCATGTTGCATGATCAGGGACTGTCTATGTTCTTGTGTGTTGAGGCATGCAACACAATAGTATTTCTGCAAAACAAGTGTCCACACAAGGTTATTGGTCGAGTCACACCGAAGGAAGTTTTCACAGGAAAGAAGCATGATGTTTCACACTTTCGTATCTTTGGCACAAAAGTCTTTTGTCATGTGTCCAAAGATAGTAGGAAGAAGTAGGAGCCCACAGTAGAAAAGGGCATTTTCGTGAGATATAGTGAGACAACTCAAGCATACATGGTGTATCTACCAAGACTCAAGAAGACGGTTCTCAGGTGGGATGTGAGGCTTGAGGCGTCCAGAGCTTTGAGGGAGTCCTTAGAAGGAGAGCAAGTTGGAAATCCTAAGATGGAGGAGCTACTTGCTCCCAAGGAGTGTCAATAAGGATCACAGATGATGTCTCAACCATGTGGCAAGAGGCCTGCACAGCAGCACCCACAATAGGATGGAGAGCAGAATGATGAGAAGAAACTAGGATAAGAGTAGACAACTACTCAGAAACTCCTAGCACAGGGAGGAAGAAAGCCAGGTGGGCCAAGAAGTTGATGTAGGAAGTCCAGGAGCAGGTTGAAGCATGACTGACAGTTTGGCAGCATGCAAGGCTATTTGGATGAGGAAGTTGCTTGTGAGACTTTTCAAACATAGCATGGAGCCTACTGTGATACACCATGATTACCACAGTTGCATCAACCTCTCTGAGAACTTAGTGTTTCATGATCGCTCAAAGCATATCAAGATCAGGTATCATCATTTCGCAGATTGTGTACAGAAAGGGATAATGAAGCTACGATACATTCCAACAAAGGAGGAAACAATAGATATCTTGACCAAGGCATTGGCCATAAGCAGTTTTGTTCATTTCAGAGATAAGTTGGTTGTTGTACAAAATCCCTTCCTTGCTAAGAGGAAGTGTTGAAAATACTAGCGAGAAAGGTATTCTTGAATTGTGCCTTAGTGAAGAAATACCTCGATCAATCCTTCTTTAGTATGCACAAGTTCGAGGATGAGTCATGGAGCAGTTAACTCATGCACAGAGTTTGGAAGCTTAGTTTTGTCTGTCTCCAAGTGTGAGTTTATATTTGGAAAAGGACGAGTGAGAGTCTCAATGTCTAATTGAGGCTATGATGAGTAAGAAGAGTCAATTAGACTCAATTAACAAATTAATCACAAGTCCGAGTTCTAAAAATTAACTTGCCAGATTTAGCATGAGTCGAAAAGCTTGAAAGGAGGCCGAAGGCACATCATTGAACCATTCTTGTTCAACACAAGTTTGTGTGAGTAAGTTCTTGCTAAGAGAGCTTGTAAGGAGCAACCTATACACAATTTGAGAGAGAATTTTCCTTGTGATGTGCGCTAGGATTTAGGGACAAATTCATAAGAAATAAATATGCACTAGGAAATAGGGATTTCTAGCACTAGGAAAGAGGAGCCAAACAACGCAAGAAAATAAGAGTTAAGTTGAGTTCTTTCAGGGAGGTTTTGATCTAAGTATTAGCAATGAGAGCAACTTTGTTTTCTGTTGAAACAAATTGCCTTGTAAAGAATTTTGTTTGCTCAAATTTTCTCAATAAAATTTATTGGTAAGGAGAGGGTTTTCCCAGTTGGGTTCCCTAGAAAGATAGTGTTATTATGTGACTGTGTTCTTTATCTCTGTGTTTCTGTTATTCTGCCACTTGTCTATTGTAGATAAATCATGTGTCTTAGTGCAACAAAATTAGTTCCAGATTTGTCATCATAGCAGTTGCAGGATTTCGTGGAAATCTTACAAAATACTAAATAAACATGAATTGTCTTAAAATAAATATGAAACAAAGACCAGATTATCCTATGAGAAATTTTCAATAGAGTCCAAAAATCCTATAAGTACTCTTATGCAAAAGTAAATACATCTTATAGAAACATCAAAAATTATAAACCCTAACTACATAAAACGGGAGGGGATCCATTGTATTTGAAATAAGGAGGTTGTCACAATTGGTCATAACATGGAATTGGCTCCAAAAGAACTCACTTCTTCCTCAACCTCTACACTTTACTATGATCTCTCTCGCAGAAACCTAGTAGACTCATCACTAATCCTCCACATTCCCCTACAAATGCTAGAACCTAACCTTGATTCCTCCAACCATTAAATCTAACGAAAAATAAATAAATAAATAAACATATCATGAGAAATCATTAAAACACTAAAATTCTTATGATAAATATTAAACAAATTATAATATACTATAAGAAATGTTTAATGGCAACCAAAAAATTTCTGCAAAAGGGAGGAGTAGCACCATTGTATTTGATATGGATAGGAATACATGGGTTGTGAAATAAAAGAGAACTCACCCTTTGGGACCCTCTTATACAAGGATATTCAACAGTGTTCCTACACTTCCATTACCTACATTGCGCTTCTAAATTTAAGAGAAAACACCACTAAAAATTACCTACATTGCCTCTAAATTTAAAAAATAACACTATGTAATTATGTAGAATAGAATGAGATAAATTAACCGTACATAGCTTATCTTTAGCCTTCACTTATGAAATCTCCATCGAGTAAGTTGTTTGAGTCTGCGCTAATTTTCTCACTCACTAAACAAAAACAAATCCAAAAAAAATGAAAACAGAAGTCAAGCGTGGTCAAACTCTGCGGTCAACTCTACAGTGAGGGTTGCAGTCAACCATGTGATTGGTCTACAGTCAAAGTCAATAAAATGCCTCAATTCCTAAGACAAGAAATGTGGCTTGCCAAAAACAAAATTCTGGTGCAAAAACCGCAGTCAAAGGAGGTCAAACCACCCTTGGTCAACACTAGTCAAACCTATAACAGAGTCTGAAATTTCGGCCATGTAATTCATCTTGCAATTTGTTCTTCTGCTACAAGACGTGTGAGGAAAAGAGATGCCCAATAAGTTGCACAAACCAATCAGATGAGGAGAGAGAAGGATGTGTGAGTGAGGTACCGAATGAGGTTGGAGGTCTCTTTTATTTATACAAATCGTTGAGGGTGAAATGACATGTCTCTTGGGCTTCATGAGCCTAGATGAAGATGTGGCCAAACTTGACAATTTGCACATGTTGACATAAATTCAAAAACACATTTCAACTTGTCCAAACTTGATGATCTTTAGGTTGCTTTTGGTCCTCTCAAAAAGAGGAATTCGATGCAATAATCATCTCCATCAAATGAGTTGTCCAATAGTGGAATTTGGCCCTAGTTGCCAATTTTAACTCCTTAACATCCAAGTTTGGCTCATTTAGATGCACTATTAATCTTAGTCTTTGATGAATGGTTCTTTTCACTAAAATCCATGTTGTTTTTGTCAAGTGGGTCACTACAGCCTAGGCCTTGAGCACCCATTCCACAAGTACTCAAGCCCTCTATAGAAGTATATTGCTTAAGCAAGTGCAGCGTTGAGAGACTGGAGCCTCCTAACAGCACTAGCATATGACATATGCCCTAGACTACCTCCAAGACCCAAGACATCGGTCTACGTTGACTTCGTTTTGAGGATTCTTCATGATGACACCAATATAACCAATATGTCCCCAAGTTGGCCAAGTTGGCCTTGACGCAATCTCATGAACATGAGTTGATTCAAAGCCCGCATGAGGATGGTCTACCATTAAGATACTAGGCAAGGCTTGTTGCACCAGAGGATGCCCCAATGCTAGAGAAAAGGAAGCCTTATTTGACAATTGGAAACCCATGGAGACCACTTGATGGTGCCCCATCTTCCCCTGGGACCCCATAGGAAATATTGAGGTGAATTAGAGGGCCATCCCTCAAATTTTGGATCACCCAAGAATCTACATCTAGTTTGAAACCTCATCATACTTTGGCATGGCATTTTGACCATTAATTATGGATGACATCAGCATTTAGAGAGGTTATGGCTCACACATGTGGACTATTATGTTTACTTTTTCATTAGCTAATGGGTTGGCTTGTAACCCAAAGTCATTTAATAATCAAACTTGCTTTTAAGGGATTTGTAGGCTAAAATTAGGAGACCTGATCCTCATATAAATAGAGGATAGAATCAAATTTTCATCATCACTTGTAGATCAATTGGGCCTCTTTAAAAAATTTCAAGCTAGCTAAAATTCACCTTGTATCTTACGGAGAGGTGATCTATTATGGATTTTTGCTTATGAAGCTATTGTTTGGCATCAGAGATGTCATTACGGAGCAATAATGGATTGGTTCATGCATTCTATCTTGTAAGTGTTCCTTGTATTTGATATATCTTTATAGTTTGTGGTTATTGCACGGAAAGGTTATTTGTCTAGGGTTTCTATGTGCTAGTTATTGTTGATAAATTTTTTATGGAATCTTAACAATGGTATTGTATGCTTTACCCATTATAGAATTTGTGTGACAATCTTATGAGTGAATCTTTCAACTAGCTCTCCTCACTGAATTTGCTCCTCACAAAAATGATACCTAGGGTTTCATGTTCCCTTACTCCTTGCTAGGGTTTAGTATTTTTTCCCAAAGTAGTTATCCCATAAACTCCATCACCCAAGGTCAAGGCATAGGCCTTCCGCCTTCCACATAGATGATCAAAAACCTCAAAAATCTCTTCTTTTTCTTCTCATCCTAAAACTTCAGCCTTGAAAATTTTGAGTTCCAACAATTTCGGCCCTAAAATTTCAGCCCCTAAATTTTTGGTCCTAAATTATTGGCTTTGAAATTTTCGCCCTAAATTTTAGACCCCTAAAATTTTGGCCCTAAATTTTCGACCCCTAAAATTTTGGCTCTGAAATTTTTCAGCCCTAAAATTTCAGCCTCTCAAGGTAAGCCACTAGGATTAGGATATGAACCAGAATTCAACTAAGGCTTGAGCCTTGGAGGTTGAACTGATTTGAAGTCGTTTCTCCTTTTTGAGCTTTACAACATCAAAATTTAGCGATGTACATGGTTGAAATTGTTTCCTTAGGGCTGACATCATCAACCCTAAGCAATTATAGGGCTAGAAAAAAACCCAATTTTGCACTAAGCCTTCAACTTAGGGTCACTTTAAGGCCTTCTGCTCCTTTTGTTGGTCATACCAATTTTTATAAGCCTTTTCTTCGTCTATTGTGCCTTTTTAAGCCATTATCATTACTTATCCCTTGAACCCTAGGCCATAAGTACTTTTTGATAGGTCCCTTGGAGAGCACATCATTTGTGTTTCACTGCATTGGGCATTGTTCTTAGTTGGAGTTCTCTCCTTGAGTCTTATGTAGGTTGCTCCTAAGTTACGCTATTCTTTGTCTAATAATGTTGAGCCTTGTCCTTAATCGGAGTATCTCAGGTAAACCTATTCAACCTCATTTATAGGTTCCTTTGAGGGTACGCTTCTCCTTTTTACATAGAGTTGAGCCTTGTTCTTAGCCTGTGTACCCCATCTGAGCCTATTCAATTATCACCTTTGAACCCTACACCAAGAATATCCTCTAGCTGACCTAAACAGGGAAGCCTCCCTTGTGGTGAAAATCCACTAAAATCCATGTTGTTTTTGTCAAGTGGGTCACTACAGCCCAAGCCTTGGGCACCCATTCCACAAGTACTCAAGCCCTCTACAGAAGTATATGACTTAAGCAAGTGCAGCATTGAGAGACTAGAGCCTCCTAACAGCACTAGCATATGGCATATGTCCTAGAATACCTCCAAGACCCAAGATATCTGTCTACGTTGACCTAGTTTTAAGGATTCTTCATGATGACACCAATAGAACCAGTATGTCCCGAAGTTGGCCAAGTTGGACTTGACGCATGCTGATGAACAAGAGTTGATTCAAAGCCTACATGAGGATGGTCTACCATTAAGAGACTAGGCAGGGCTTGTTGCACCAGAGGAAGCCCCAATGCTAGAGAAAAGGAAGCCTTATTTGACAATTGGAAACCCATGGAGACCATTTGATGGTGCCCCATCTTCCCTTGGGACCCCATAGGAAATATTGAGGTGGATTAAAGGGCCATCCCTCAAATTTCGTATCACCCAAGAATGTACATCTAGTTTGAAACCTCATCATACTTTAGCATGGCATTTTGACCATTAATTACAGATGACATCAGCATTTAGAGAGGTTACGGCTCACACGTGTGGACTATTATGTTTACTTTTTCATCAGCTAATGGGTTGGCTTGTAACCCAAAGTCATTTAATAATCAAACTTGCTTTTAAGGGATTTGTAGGCTAAAATTAGGAGACCTAATCCTCATATAAATAGAGGATAGGCTCAAATTTTCATCATCACTTGTAGATCAATTGGGCCGCTTTAAAAAATTTCAAGCTAGCTGAAATTCACCATGTATCTTATGGAGAGGTGATCTATTATGGATTTTTGCTTATGGAGCTATTGTTTGGTGTCAGAGATGTCATTACGGAGCAATAATGGATTGGTTCATGCATTCTATCTTGTAAGTGTTCCTTGTATTTGATATATCTTTATAGTTTGTGGTTATTGCATGGAATGGTTATTTGTCTAGGGTTTCTATGTGCTAGTTATTGTTGTTGAAATTTGGTACCGGAGGACAGGTGGTTCCCTTAGGCTTTGATCTTTGGCCTCTAAAGTGACTTTATAATTTTTTATAAAGTTAAAATCTAATTTAAAAGTGACTTTAAGTGATAAAGTTACTAAATTTAATTTTAAAGTGACTTTAATAAAGTTAATGTAAAATT
>APFE031052206.1:23184-50529 GCA_000404065.3 Pinus taeda
TTTAATTTAGGGTTTTTTACCTAGAAGGAAACCCCTCAATTTATGAAAGTGAATTGTATTACAATTCTATATACATGTATTCTGAGTGAGAAAGAGAGAGGAGATTGTGTGTGAGAGTGAAGGGGAAATTACAATGGATATACTATAGGTTGTATCTCTTCATTTTGCTAGATAATATAAAAGGAAGGACTGGTTGTTTCTACGTGGACGTAGCCCAAATTGTTTGAACCACATATATATGTGTCTCTCTTTTTTTATTCGTTTTCTGTGTTTGCATTTCTGCAACATTTTATGTGTTCCATTTCTCTATAATATATAATTTCTAACACCGATGTGGGCATTGCTTCTTACAATGATATTCATTACATATAAGGAAAGGATAATGAGGATTCCCTTTCTCATCACTAAGTTCTTTTTTAGTGGGTTTCTCTTTCGGAGAAGTATTTTGTTTTGTTTTACCTTTCCCCTTCTTTTTACTTTGAGATGACTGGTTCTTACCAGTAGATGAATGTACGACATTAATTTCAGAAGTAGTTTATGGAGAAAGGCTTTCAGCAGGTGAATCTTGTATTGCTAAAGTCTGAGTGCTTTTACAGTTCTTCTTTTTACCCTTAGACTATTGGCTAACAGAACCTATTACATCATGAGTGGTGTTAGATCCTGTCGGAGTTGAATCTGATTGATCATTTAGAATTGTTGGGTGAGGTAAACTCAAGATTTTCTCATACAAGGTGCCAGATTGGGAATAGACTAAGTCTAAGTACTGAGCACGAGGAATTACCTACTCTTTTATTAAAACACCTCCCTTACCCACATCCTTAGTAATATCGGGAAACAATGATTTCGTAAACGATACAACTAAAATTTGGTCTGGAATAAAAACTTTGAGTAATCAATGTCTATGCCTTTATTCATGTATATGATCTGAAATATAAGTATATTTCGATTGTTTTAAGGAATTCAATAGTTTTTTACTAGTTTTGTATCGAATTGGTAGCTGAAAACGTGTCAAAAAATTTGTTACTAGACATTTGAAATTATGAAAAGAAGTGCGAGGTATCTCAATGTACCTTTTAGCTGCCAAACCGATTAAAGTTCTTTGGAAAAAGCGAAGTCTAATAGAATCGTTGATTACTGAATTCGACGCACACCAAAGATGATATTTCATGACATGATTTTATGGGTCCTCCCCCGTTTTTCCCTCAAACTTTGGTATATCACTCGGTAACTTGGTGGGAATCGCCGAACAAAAAGGATAATAATAAATAGGATCATTCATTAACCAGGATAAATGTGGTAAATCTCGGTGGGTGCAGTATATGTTCGACTAAGGAACCAACATTTAATTATCAATCTGGGAGTTTGTAGATCTGACAATTGTGGCATTTCTAGACCGCATTTATGAAATATTTGAACATCGAAGGCTAGAAAAACCCAACGCAAAAAATCTTTTAGGCAGTAGAAAAACCTGACATATGATTGCCACAAGTTCCAGAATGGAAGTCATTCAATGTCTTTTCGACTTCCTCGTGAGTCAAACATTGTCTGAAAATGGAATCAACACAATGATGATAAAGTGTATCACCAACAATAGTGTACTGTTGGGATTGGTACTGAATATGATGACGATCAGTTCAAGTCAATTCTAGAAGAAAAGTTTGGGATTGAAGATAAATGATGATATCTCCATACAATGGGTCTAAATTACTGATAAGAAAGAGGGATTCATCTAGAAGAGAATCCTTTGCAATGGTTTCCATTTCAGCACAGGGAAAGTCACATAATAATTCGTCAAACACCAATGATTTCTTAGATTTAGATTTGATGAATTTGAAATCAATTTATTGTAGGATAAATAACCATTTAGAATATTTTCCCCCTAGAAATTGTCTCATAAGAATGTAAACCATAGGCTTGCAATCAGAAATCATTGTTGTTTTGCGAAAAAGAATGTAGTGACAAAATAGTTGGAAAACTTGAACGGATACCAAGTCAAATTTATCCATGTATTTTACTTCAGTTTTGGTAAGATTCCTTCTCAAATAATATATGACATGCTCATCGTTTGACTCACCTTACTGAACTAAAACCATGCCAATCATGACATCGGATGCAGCTAAATACAAAAAGTACTCTTGATGATAATCGAGAGGATCCAACAACGGTGTATGGGTCAATGCATGTTTAAGTGCATCAAGTGATCCTTGAGCAAATTCATCCCATATAAATGAGATGTACTTTTTCAACAGTCAAGTAAAACCTTTAGTTATCTCAGCATAGTTCTAGATGAATCAACATAAGAAGTTTTCTTTCCCTTGTAAACTTTGGAGTCGGCGGAGGTTCGAAGGAGGAGGCAAATTCATAATAACCTCTACCTTGAGTATGTTAACATGAATTCCTTCCTTAGATATGAAAAATCCTAGTAATCTACCAGATTGGACACAAAAAACACATTTGTGAGGGTTCAAGCATTTATTGTAGTATCAACGCTTGATAAATACAACTCTCAAATGTGCTAGATGATCTTCACATTTCAACGAATGCGTTGGTAATTCATTTGGATAAGGTTATACCATATGCTTGATATCGTCAAATGCATAAGACATAGATGGTTGGAAGGTTGCACCGATACTGTTTAATACGAATGGTAGTTTTCGATAAGAAAATGTCCCCCATGAAAAGATGAACGCAATTTTATGTTGATCAGTTAGGAGTATGTTTATTTGGTGGTAACTGGAAAATCCATCCATGAATGAAAATATTTCATTACCGACACAATAATCTATGATTTTATAGATATAGGGGGTAGGACAGTTTTCCTTGGGACAATTATTATTAATATCCCTATAATATACACATACTATTATGGCCCCTTGTCTTTTGTTCATAGTAACAATATTAGAAACCCAATCAGTCAAGGGAACTAGGTAAACAAAACCTGCTTTGAGCTATTTTTCAACCTTAGCTTTAATAGCAATAAACTTTCATGGATGCACTGGATGTAATCTTTATCTAATAGGTTTTGCATCTAGGTAGGTCTTAATCTCATGAGAAACAATGCTTGGGTCAGTTTCTGGCATTTCCTCATAGGACTAGGTGAAAATGTTACAAAATTCTTGAAATAGGGCTTTGTATGTTTGAATCTCTTCTAGTAAGCACGAAGCACCTATGTGAATGTTCTCAATAATTCTTGTTTTGATTGAGATATCAATTACAATCATTGTAGATATGTTTCCCAAATTGTTTTTAGATTCAACTTGAAGAACTGACATGGGCCATTCAGGACTATGCACAATCTCAGTCGAAAACATAGTTGAAAAATCATTCTCAATTTTATCGAGGTTAGGGAGAAAAGATGAACAATGATGATAATCATCCCATGGAATTTCATCCAAATTCATGATCTCTATAATAATTTCATCATTTGGAAATGTATTATCGAAAGGATCAGGAAATGAAATTGGTTCGAACCAGGGTAAGGGAGAATAATCATCATTGGTTGTATAAACTCGATCAATCTCAAAAGATGGTGGGGGGAGGTGGTCGAATCATCATGTGAAGGTTTGATTTCTCAATTTATAATGGTTCAAAAGGAGGAGGAGGAATTGAGTTGGAAATTCGACTAGATGAATTAGAATGGTTTCCCTTGAATACAGGACCCTTAGATCCATAATCTTTTGATCTTGTTGGTACCATAACTTTCTGCGAAGACATCATCATGATATCTTGTGATGTGGAAGAAGAAAATAGGTTATGTGAAACCATTTTTTTGTCTTGATAAGGAAAAGGATCCTTAAAAATAATAGGAGTTGGAGAACCTTTTATGAATTTGGTAACCTCTGCCCGATTGTTGGGTGTGGAGCCTGATTATCTTCCTACTTCAGAGGTCTTTGTTTGAACCATATGCATACCCCAGGAAGATTGTACACCCCTCCACGTAGGGGGGTGAGGGGGGGACCTGTTCCCCCCCCCCCACGAGGGTCCTAGGACCAGCGAAGGTTTGGGTGCAATGCCCTCGAAGCTAAAAATAGATGTGAAATTTCCTTGTAAAATATTGTGATTTCATAGTCAATCTAGGCCATTCATTAGGTAGATGATATGAAGGTATAATTTATGTTTAATTTAGGGTCTCAATTTTGTTGGATAATATAAAAGGAAAGACTGGATGATTCTCCATTGACATAGTCCACATTGGGTGAACCACGTATATTTGTGTCTCTCTTGTTTTATGTGTTTTCTGTGTTTGTGTTTCTGCAATATTTTATGTGTTCCATTTCTCTGTAATATATAATTTTATAACAAATGGTATTAGAGTCGAAGTTTTCTTTGGCTGATAGACTCGTAGGAGAGAAGGGTTCCTGTTTCAAGTGGGAGAAATGGTGAAAGATGGTAAGTTTAGGGTCGATAAATTTAACGGCCAAATATACTAGCTATGGAAGATGCAGATGGAAGATTATTTGTATCAGAAATATTTGTACCCACCATTGAGCAAAAAAACAAAGAAGCCAAAAAGTATGATAGACACAAAATGGGAGATTCTCGAGAGAAAATCACTTGGAACAATACGGATGTGCCTAGCATTGTCGATAGCCTTTAATATTTCGAAGGAAATGATAACAAGGGGTTTAATATGAAGATGCCAGGAGGTGGATCTGTTGTTGATCATTTAAATGAATTTAATACGGTTACGAGTCAGTAAAGTTCTATAGGGGTAAATTTTGATGATGATGTTGGGGATCTATTATTTCTATGCTCATTGCAAGAAAGTTGGAATGGATTAGTTATTGAAATTAGTAACTCTATCTCAAGATCTAGTACTTTAAAGTTTGATGATGTAGTTGGCGCTATCCTTAGTGAGGAAATGCAATGTAAAATCTCTAGCGAGACATTAGGTAATGCTTTGACTGTAGAGACTGGGGGGGTGCATAGAAAGAGGAAAGAACCCGGAATATCACAATAAGTCAAGGAAAGACAGATCCAAGTCTAGATCGAGGATAGTTTGCTAGATATATGGAAAGAAAGGACACCTGAAGAATGACTATAAATCTCAGAAGAGAAAATAAGGAGACACACAACAAGAAAACAATTATGAAGCAAATGTGGCAAGTGATTTGTTGCAAGATGCTTTGATTCTTTCATTATAAAATATTATTGATTCCTGGGTGGTATATTCAGGGGCCTCATCCCATGCCACACCTCATAGGAAACATTTTCATGATTATGTTCAAGGAGATTTTGGACAGGTTAGTTTGGGTGATGACAACCCTATAAAATCATTGGAATGGGTAAAGATTTCATAAAACAACAAAATGGAAACCAATGGCTATTAAAGGAGGTAAGGCATGTTGAAGATTTGAAGAAAAGTCTCATTTCAACAAGGTAGTTGAGGTGAAAGTCATGTAAATAATTTTACAGATAGAACCTGGAAGGTCACTGAAGGAGCCCTGGTAATTGCAAAATGAGAAAAGGTTGGTACATTATATTTATGCGATGGTATTTCTAATTTTATTAAAGATTTAACCTCCACAAGAGAAAATACAACATTGTGGCATCACAGGCTCGGGCACATATTTGAGAAGGGGATGCAGATTCTTCACTTAAGAAATTTGTTGCCAGGTTTGAAGCATGCTGATTTGGATTTTTGTGAGAATTGTGTTTATGTAAAATAAAAGATGAGAAAAAAAAAGATCTTGTGCATACAAATGTATGGGGACATTTTGAGGTATTATCTCTTAGTGGTTCTTATTTTATGTTGCTTTTATTAATGATGCAACCGGAAAAACCTGGATTTATTGTATTTGAAATAAATATGATGTATTTGATACTTTCAAGAAATGGAAACCTTTTGTTGAGAACGAGACAAGAAAGAAGTTGAAGTGTCTCAGATCAAACAATAGAGGAGAATATTGCAGCAAAGAGTTTGATAAGTATTGTTCAGAGAATGGAATTCACAAAGAGAAAAAAGTTCCAGGAACACCACATAAAAATGGTGTGTTATAAAGGATGAACATGACAATCATGGAGTGCGCAAGGTGCATGAGATTGCATGCATGATTGCCTTTATAATTTTGGGAAGATTTTGTAGATACTGTTGTTTATATAATAAATAGAGGGCCTTCAAGTTCCTTGGATGGTGGTATTCTAGAGGAAGCATGGACATATAAAAAGGTAAACTACTCATTTTTAAAGACTTTTGGTTGTGAAGCCTTTGTCCACATTGATAAAGAAAATATAACAAAGAATGAGGCAAAATCAAAGAAATGTACATTTATTGGATAGGGTGTTAATGATTTTGGTTATCTCTTATATGATTATGAAAATCACAAAATCATTAGGAGTAGAGATGCCATATTCAATAAAAGGGTCTTATATAAGGATCAAATGCAGGAAAATAAATAGGAAAAGAAAACAAATAATACATAGTGCTTGATGAGATCACAGAAAAAGTAAGGGTGTCTGAAAATCATAATGATCAATAGCCACAACAACAACAACAACAATAGGCACCTCAAACACCTGAAAGTTGTGTTATAAGATCTACCAGGATAAGTAGACCCCTTGAACAATACTCTCCTTTATTATATTATGTATTGTTGATTGATTCTGGTGAACCAGAATGTTATGAAGAAGCAATGCAAGTAGAAACCAGGAAGAAGTGGGAGCTAGCCATGAAAGAAGAGATGGACTCTTTGGTACATAACCAGACTTGGGACTTAGTCAAGCTGCCTGCAGGTAAAACAACATTGCAGAATAAATGGGTTTACAGGTTGAAGGAAGAAGATGGAGGTAGAAAAAGGTATAAAGCTAGACTTGTGGTGAAGGGGTTTTCACAGAAGAAAGGTTTAGAATTTGATGAAATATTTTCTCCTCTTGTTAAAGTGACTTGAATCAGAACTATTTTAAGTCTAGTAGCAGTAGAATATTTGCATCTTAAGTTGTTAGATGTAAAGATGACCTTTCTCCATGGAGATTTAGAGGAAGAGATCTACATGAAACAACCACAAGGGTATGATGTAAAAGGGAAGGAGAAACTAGTCTGCAGATTAAAGAAGAGCTTGTCTGGCCTAAAATAGGCTACAATGAAATGGTATCTAAATTTTGATAGGTTTATGTCTAAACAAGGTTATACTATATGTCATTTTGATCATTGTGTTTATCTCAAAAGGAAAAATGACGGCAGTTTATATTGTTATTGTATGTAGATGGCATGCTTGTTGTAGGATCTAACATGCAGGAAATAAATGTGCTCAAAGAAAAACTACTAAATTCATTTTCAATGAAGGATTTTGGTGCTGCAAAACAAATCCTTGGTATGAGAATAACTAGATACAAGAAAAATCGCAAATCAACATTGCCTCAGGATGAGTACATAGAAAAGGCGTTGGAAAGATTTAATATGTAGAATGCAAAACCAGTTAGTACACCTTTGGTTAACCATTCCAAACTAAGGTGATTTGTACCAAGACTCAATAAGAGATGGATTATATGTCTAAAGTTCCAAATGCATCAACAGCTGGAAGTTTAATGTATGCAATCATCTGCACAAGGCCTGATATTTCACATGCAGTGGGAGTTGTAAGAAGGTACATGAACAATCCAAAAAAAGAATATGGGATGGCAGTGAAGTGGATTCTCAAGTATTTGAGAGGTACCACAAATCTAGAATTATGCTATGGTAGTTTAGACATTGCTCTATAGGGATATGTAGATGCAGATATGGAAGGTGATAGAGATAATAGGAGGATCACCATAGGGTATGTGTTTATTTTAGGTGGAACAACTGTCAGTTGGGTTTCAAAAATGCAGAGTGTTGTTGCACTTTCAACAACGAAAGAAAATTATGTTACTGCTATGAAGACTAGTAAAGAAATGATTTGGTTACAAAGGTTTACTGATGAATTGTGTAAGAAGCAAGATATGGGAAGGTTATACAATGACATCCATAGTGCCATTAATCTTGCAAAGAAGTAATCATTTCATTCCAAGACTAAACATATACAACTCAAGTACCATTTCATACGGCCAGTGTTGGAAGATGGAAAGTTGAAGATGGAAAAGATACACACAAGCCAAAATCTTGCAAATATGTTAACAAAAGTTGTAACCAGAGAGAAATTGAGATTCTACTCAGTTTCAATTGGTCTTCAAGTATGATCATAAAGATGAAAAATAGCTAGTTCCAAAGTGGATTCATTTTCCAGCAATTGAAGTAGCGGTGGATTTTATATAATTAGTCTCCAAGTGGGATATTGTTGGGTGTCGAGCTTGATTTCTTCTCGATTCAGAGGTCTTTCTTTCAGCAGAATGTATACCCCAGGAAGACTGTACACCCCTTCACGTGGGAGGGTGTGGGGGGGAATTGTCCCCCCCCCATAGAGTCTTGGGTGTGTGGCAGGGTGGGGGGGGGGGGCATCATCCCCCTTTGACGAGGGTGGGGGACCAACAGGAGTTCGAGGGTAGTGCCCTCAAGGTTAAAAATAGATGAAAAATTCCCTTGTAAAATATTGTAACTTCGTATTCAAACTAGGTCGTTCATTAGGCGGATGATATGATGGTAGAATTTATGTTTAATTTAGGGTTTTTTTCCCTATAAGGAAACCCCTCAATTTATAAGAGTGAATTTTATTATAGTTGTGTATATGTGTATTCTGAGTGAGAAAGAGAGGAGATTGTGTGAGAGTGAAGGGGAAATTATAGTGGATATGCTATAGGTTGTATTGTTGGCATTATGATGCATGTGTTGTAATTGATGACAACCCACTTGTAGCAGAACAACTCACTTGTATATCGTAACTAGATGAACGTACATAACTAGATGAATCTACATGAGACATATCAGATGTGACAAAATGCATGGCAGTTTTGTTTACAGATGTGACAAAATGCATCGCAGTTCAAAGGAATCGGTTCAAAAGTAATGTACAATGGAAAATCAAATTATAAAAGGTCTATTCAAAGGTAACAAAGTAATGGTTGTTGGAAATAATACTAAGAGGGGGGTGAATTAGTATTATCAGATAAATAATTTTATTTCCAAAACAGATTTATATACGCTACTTCAGTGGAGTGAACTAGCGTGTACACGCAACTGTAATTAGAGAAACCAACATATAACTAGAGAACTTGTGATTTAGACAATTTATCATGTGTTGATCTTAAACCAATGCATCGGTAACATATTAGACAGTAAAAAAGAGAATAAAGCATCACACATAAGCAACACACATGAGCACCAAGATTTAAGGTGGAAACCCAATGTGGGTGAAAACCATCTGCTGCTGTCGTCTCTGTCTTCTTTTAATAATAACAAAATATGTTTACAATCTTGTACTGGTGTAGACTCATACTAGTATGCAAGAACCCACCTGTAGAAGGCTACAACCTTCTCTCGTTTTCCAGCTTTTACTAGAAGGGAGCTGCAACCCCCTTAGCTATTGTACTAGCCAAGTTGTTTACTAGTATGTAGGCACCGACTTATAGAAGGCTACGACCTTATTTCTTCCTCCAGGGACCACGTTTCATGAATTTTCAGACTGGATACTCCTGGAACACAACACCACAATCTGAAGGCCACGTTTCATCCAATTTTCATACATGACCCATCAACAACTTTTAAACTTAAACTGCATCAACCAACATTCAGTTAATCTGAACAATCAGATCACTAACACCAGAACACTGTGCTGAACCCAGAAACCTATGTCATCATTTATAACCATCTGTAAGCTCAAAAACCATGCATCATACTGTATAAGCTACTTCATTGAATCCAAACTGCATGTATACGCTACTTCTATTAATCAAACCTACGTATACCTCCAAACTACTGCAAACATAAAATTTTGAATCAAGTCTATACCAACCAACAATATACTAAACATCCACTGTCAACTTACAAAGTTTTACACAAGTAGCAACAGAGATCACTTCTACAATCAATCAATCAAATATCAAACTCCTTATTCATTCAGTTTTATATTCAGATCTAAGAAGACTTCATTGACAGACAACAGTAAAACAACATCACTGATCTAATAGATCAGTCATCCTTGAACATCAAGCGTTTTTTTTGCATACGCTACTTGGAAGAGTCGAACCAACATGTATATGCACCTTCACCAAAGTGAACGAATGTACAAATCTGCAAATACTTACTTCATAACTTCATTGCACTTCTGAACTTCAGACAAACCCAGATCACGATATTTAAAGAATAAAATAGGTGTACATAATTAGTTCTAGCCCAATATCATGTCATTCAATAATAAGTCATTTCAGGTCTCATGATCCTGGTCCAATATTGAATTCAAGGTGCACAAAGTATTTCAGATCAAATCACAATCATAGCCCCTGCAACATAAAATATACTTCAGATATAAATATTCCTTAGAAACCCATACACTCACACATAACACTTCATAATATATTCATTACTTCAATACTTAGCCCTTGATCTTCTCCTCCTTATATGCTTAGATCCTTTGCCAAATCCTTGCACCAAAACCACTTAGGAGCAATACCATGAACCAAATACCTAGGGTCAATACCACAGACCAAATACCTCAGACCAAGTCCTTGGTTTTCCAACATATACGCGCTTTTCTTCACGTGGAAGTGTGTGTATACATATACACTCTTTTTGTTCTATGGACTAGCATGTATATGTTGTTTTGACTAAGTGGACCTGCGTATACTTCTAAAACACTTGTATCATAATACCAAGAATCTCCCCCTTTGGACTTGATGGCCACCATGATGGTGTTGATTAAGCAAGCTGTAGAAACTATTAGAGATAACATGCAATGCCAAAATACTCTCCCCCTTTGACATCAAGGGAAAAGGGTAGACCAAGTAACTTTCCTCTTTTGATATACATTATGTTTTTCATGCTCTCCCTGAGTATATGTGAAGTCTGCAGAGATATGAATCAAAATAATAACATGACTCTATAACCCAACTATGTGAGTTTGACCTTCCTATCATCAATGACTCATACATACATCAATCTCCCAATCAAATGGGGATATACCAAATTTGACTCATCCACCCAACCAAGTGGGGATATACCAATTGTTTATACATAACAGAAATACAATAAATATTACATCATCCATCCCATGCAAAGTGGGGATACAAATTACATCACTTGTCCAATAGGACTCATTCAAATGTATGAGAAGTCATATCACACCCTAGACGTTTACATGACTTAATCAAAAAATGGTATAAATATCTGAAGCCATAGTTGGACTCAACAAACATAATGCCAACAATGTAGAATGTGAGTGAAGGCTAATGCTCCCCCTGAACCTGTGCTACCTATGCATTGTCAACAAGTCGTTCATCAAGGCAACTTTGTCAATCAGATAAAAAGTAATAAACAAAACATATCGTGAGACTATAATCATCAACATCAGGCAGAGCACCCATATCAGAGTCTGACCCACTATTTTTCCTATCAAAAAAACATATACGCTTCTTCGGCCACAAAATCTCACGTGTATACACGACTATACTTCATGAAACCCGCGTATAATAACCTTCCTCTGAAAAACTAGATTTAATAGCAGGATGATGCAACAACTACTCCCAACTTTTTTCTGAGATATTCAAATGTTTCTCTGGGTAGTGATTTAGTGAATATATCAACAACCTATTCTTTGGAGGGAGCATACTCCAATTTGACCTTTTGTTCAAGCACTTGTTCTCGTAGAAAATGGTACTTGATCGGTATGTGCTTGGTCTTGGAGTGCATGACTGGATTTTTTGAAATACTTATGGCACTTGTATTATCACGTAGAGTGGGGATGGGTGGAGTAGATGTGATCTGAATCTCTTGTAAAGTTTTCATCATCCAAAGTAGTTGTGTGCAAAAAGATGCAACAGCCACATATTTTGCTTCCTCTGTAGATAAAGCAATCGAACTTTGTTTCTTTCTGAACAAAGATACTAACTAGGAACCCATATAGAATGCACCACCACTAGTGCTCTTTCGATCATCAACACTTCCTACCCAATCTAAATTTGTATATGCATGAAGAGTAAGGTCTGTATCTTTAAGATACCATAGTCCAAAGTCCTGAGTTCCTTGAAGATACTTGAAAATTATTTTGACTGCCTGGAGATGTGATTCCTTTGGATTTGCTTGGAAGCTTCCAACAATTCCTACTACATGCATGATGTCAAGTCTGGTACCTGTTAGATAAAGCATACTTCCAATCATAGATCTGTAAGTTGTTTGGTTTACTACCAATGATTCATCATTAGAGCTAAGACTACATCCCGTTACCATTGGAGTACATACTGGTTTAGAATCTTCCACTATGTACTTTTTCAATAACTACTTGAGATATTTGGTTTGTGAGATAAAGATACCATCTTTTGTTTTCTGATCTTGTAGACCAAGAAAATAAGTAAGTTCACCAAGTAAGGACATTTCAAATTCTTGCTGCATTACTGAAGCAAAATTTTGACTCATGGATTCGTCATTGCTACCAAAATGATATCATCAACATAAACAACAATAATTAGAAATTTATCATTTTCAATCTTTGTGTATAAATTGTTATCTACAGAACCTTTTGTAAAGCCTTGTTGTTGTAGACATTTGCGAAGGTGGTAATACCAAGCTCTTGGAGCCCATTTCAGACCATAGAGAACCTTTTTGAGTCTGCATACAAGTTTTGCAACACTTCCAAGAATCAATCCTTCTAGTTGTTCAATATAAATTTCTTCTTCTAAATCTCCATTAAGAAAGGTTGTTTTTACATCCATTTGATATACTTTGAATTTTCGAAATCTAGAAAGAGCAAGAAACATCCTTATGGCTTCAAGTCTAGTAACAGGTGCAAAAGTTTCTTCAAAATCTATACCTTCTTGTTGGGCATACCCTTTGCAAACAATTCTTGCCTTGTTTCCAATAACTTCTCCATTTTCGTTCAGCTTATTCTTAAAAATTCATTTTGTTCCTATAATATTTTTATAATGAGGTATAGGAATTAACTCCCAAGTATCATTCTTTTCAATTTGATCTAATTCTTCATCCATGGCATTGACCCAACATTCATCTTTTCAGGCTTCATTTATATTCTGAGGTTCTATGGAGGATAGTAATGCTAGATAACTTGAGGTTCCCATAAGAGTTCTTCTTGTCTGTACTCCAGATCCTCTTTCTCCTAGAATTTGAGATTCTGGATGATTTTTCTGAACATACCCGCATGGAGTCGTTTCCCTATCCGATGTATATTCTTCTGGTGCTTCATTGGTTTCTTCTTCAATATCATTTTGATTTGATGCAGAAAAGAAATCCCCATATTCCTCATTATCACATTCCTCTGCTGATTTCATCTATTCTGGATTTTTGCATGCTTCATCAACTACATAAATCAATTCTTTCAACAATTTTCTGAAGTCTTTTATCATAACATTTGTATCCTTTACTTTTGGAAGAATAACCAACAAGAAAACCTTTGTCTGCTCTAGGTTCAAACTTACCAAGTTTTTCATCAGTCCTTTTGATAAAACATTTTCTTCCAAAAACTTTAAAGTATTTTACAGTAGGAGGCTTACCATACCAAAGTTCATGTGGAGTTTAAGTGTTATTTACCCGAACATTTGCTTTGTTGAGAATAGTCATGACAACAAATGCAGCTTCACCCGAGAAGGTTGCAAGAGTTCAAGATTCATCTAGCATAACTCAAGCCATTTGTTGAACTGTTCTATTCATCCTTTCTACTACACCATTTTTCTAAGGAGTTCTTGTGGTGGAGAATTGCCTTTTTATTCCATGTTGCTCACAAAAGTAAAAGAATTCATCCGATATGAATTCTCCCCCTCGATCAAATCTGAGACATTTGATTTTTCAATCTAATTCATTTTCAACCAAAGCTTTGAAGGCTTTAAACTTTTCAAATGCTTCATCTTTATGCTTTAGAAGACCTAGCCAACACATTTTGGAAAAATCATCAATAAACAAAATAAAGTATTCTTCTCCACGAGGTGACTTTTTCCTGGTTGGTCCACATAAATCTATATGGAAAAGTTCAAGAGGCTTACTTGTTGACCCTTCCTTTTCAATGAAGTGAATTGGGGTTTGCTTACTGATTTGACATGGTTTGCATATGGTATTTTATGGGATGTTGATATCTGGAAGATCACGAACATCCTTGAGCCTACATGATTTTCTTATTCGAGAAAAGCTTAGATGTCCCAATCTTCTACGCCACAGCCAGTTTTCATCTGTTTTGCTTAGATAGCATTGTTGTTGTCCTACTTTGAGTATGTATAAGTTGTTTGGAGTTCTTGTACCTTTGATCACTGTCTTTCCTGTATCAAGCTCACAAACAACACATCCATTTGATTGAAACACCACTTCATTTCCTTGATCACACATTTGACTAACAATCAACAGGTTATGCTTTAAACCATCCACATACATAACATTTCTAGCTTTAACGTTTTCTTTCAAGAAAACAGAAACTTTACCTTTAATGACAACTCGAGTGTCATTTCCAAATGAGACATTATTTTCCTTTTCTAAAGCATTATATGAGTGAAGTTTCTCTTTATCACTTGTCATGCGTTTGGAGCATCCACTGTCGATGTACCAATGATTTCCTTGTCCTTCTACATACAAGGCTATACCACATCTTTCTGATTGAGATTCATTCCTTCTCCATATCTTGGGATTTGATGGCAATTGCTCCTTTGGCCAAAATTTTCTCCCGCATTCAGATTCTTCATGACCAAAGTTGTTACAAATCGAGCATTCTATTTCATTTTCAAGAGGAGAAAAGTTATTATAGGAACTTTTCTTGATTCCTGTTACACTTCTTTGGTTTCGTGCTTCTCTAGTCATGATGGTTTTGTAAGCAACACATTGAGAAACCTTATGCCCAAAGTTATGACATGAAAAACATTGCCCATTAAAGAAGTTTCTGCAACCATCGAATCTTCTGACATTGTTTAGTTGTTGGTTGCAGCTTCTATTGATATTCATCCTTGGAGTAAATTTAGAATGATTTACCTGATAGTTAGTTTTAGGCCTTTTCTGACGATTGACATACTGTTCACTGGCCTTTGTTACATCAAGATATCTTCTGGTGGAGGTTGACGGCTTCTATGATTGAGATGGTTCTTCAGTATATCCAAGACCTTTCTTTATCAGATGAGAACGTTGAACTTTTATAATTCAATTTAAAGTTTTTGATCCTTTAGCAAATCTAAGATTGAGAGATTTTGTCTTCTCAATATATTTTCTTAGACCCACAATTTCACATTCTATATTTTCATTGTGTTTTTCTCTTTCAGCAAGTTGGTGTGTCAAAGTATCTATGATCATATTCTTTTCTTCTAAAGAAATTTTGAGTTTAGTGATTTCTTCATGAAAGTCTTCCTCTTCTAATGTATCCAATAAATCATCATTGTCATAAGCCATGAGAAGTCTATAATCTTGTTCGGTTTCATCTTCATCACTATTAGATAAACCGTCACTATCTTCATGTGTATAGTGACTCCTATTCACAACTTGTTTCCTATTGCCTTTTGCATATTCCTTCACTTTTTCATATTTATCTTTATGAGGACATTTGGAAGCATAATGACTGACTCGACCACAAGCAAAGAATTTGAAAGGTAACTTACCTCTGAACCTTCTAGAACCCCATTGAAACTTCTTGACAAAATTTACCTCATCTTCGTCTTCAGAAATGTGTCCTGATTCATTGTTCTCTTCCTTTTATTTTCCCTTTGCTGATGCTTTAAATGCAGCTTCTCTCATATTTAATGGACCTCATTTTCTCATTTCAAAAGTAGTTAGGATTCCATGAAGTTGAGTCACAGTGATAGTCTGAAGATCCTTTTTCTCTTCTATGGCAGACACCTTTGACTCAAATTTAGAAGACAAAGATCTCAAAATTTTCTCAATTAAAGTAACTTCCTTTATTTCTTCACCCAGATTCTTCATAAAATTAACAATCTCATCTATACGTAAAAATTAATTGGCTACACTCTCATCATTATGCATTTTAAGAGTTTCATACTGAATTCTGAGAGTTTGAAGCTTAGCATGTTTTACCTAAGAGTCTCCTTCGTAGCTCTAAATGATTTTGTCCCATATTTCTTTGGCTATCTTGAGCTACATGACCTTTACAAATTTTGATTCTAACAAACTTCCCAGTAATGTATTGACAACTTTGGCATTACTGTCGTATAACTTCTTACCTGCAACGTCTTTAGGAATTGCTGCTGAAAATTGATATCCTCCTTCCACAATTTCCCAAACATCGGTTCCAAGCAATTGTCGATAGGCTCTGGTTCTTATTTTCCAATATAATAAGTTGCTCCCATTGAATATTGGTCGTCTGATGGATCCCATGCCTTCGTGTTTGTTCATCTTGAGAGATCTACCTTCAAGCGATCAAGCTTCTTCTGAAGGACTTGCTCTGAAACCAATTGTTGGAAATAATACTAAGAGGGGGGTGAATCAGTATTATTAGATCAATAATTTTATTTCCCAAACAGATTTATATACACTACTTCAGTCAAGTGAACTAGCATGTACATGCAACTATAATTAGAGAAACCAATGTATATCCAGAGAACTTGTGATTTAGACAATTTATCATGTGTTGATCTTAAACCAGTGCATCAGTAACATGTTAAGCAGTGCATTAAAAATAGAATAAAGCATCACACATAAGCAACACACATGAACACCAAGATTTAAGGTGGAAACCCAATGTGGGTGAAAACCACCTGTTGTTGTCGTCTTTGTATTTTTTTAATAATAAGAAAATATGTTTACAATCTTGTACTGGTGCAGACTCATACTAGTACACAGGCACCCACCTGCAGAAGGCAACAACCTTCTCTCATTTTCCAGCTTCTACTGGAAGGGAGCTGCAACCTCGTTAGCTCTTGTACTAGCCAAGTTGTTTACTAGTATGTAGGCGCTGACCTACAAAAGGCTACAACCTTATTTCTTCCTCCAGGGACCACGTTTCATGAATTTTCAAACTGGATACTCTTGGAACACAACACCACAATCTAAAGGCCACGTTTCATCCAATTTTCATACTGGACCCATCAAAAAATTTTAAACTTAAACTGCATCAACCAACATTCAATTAATCTGAATAATCAGATCACTGACACTAGAACACTGTGTTGAACCCAAAAACCTGCATCATCATTTAGAACCAACTATAACCTCAAAAATTATGCATTAGACTATATACGCTACTTCCATTAATCAAACCTGTGTATACCTCCAAAACTACTGCAAACATAAACTTTTGAATCAAGTCTGTACCAATCAGCAATATAATGAACATCTATTGTCAACTTACAAAGCTTTACATAGGCAGCAATAGAGATCACTTCTACAATCAATCAATCAAATACCAAACTCCTTATTCATTCAGTTTTATATTCAGATCTAAGAAGACTTCATTGACAGACAACAGTAAAACAGTAGCACTGATCTGATAGATCAGTTTTCCTTGAACATCAAGCTTTTCATTTGCATATGCTACTTGGAAGAGTCGAACCAGCATGTATACACACCTTCACCAAAGCGAACCAGCATACAGATATGAAAATACTTACTTCATAACTTCACTGCACTTCTGAACTTCAGACAAACCCAAATCACGATATTTAAAGAATAAAACATGTGTACATAATCAGATCTAGCCCAATATCAGATAATTCAATAATAAGTCATTTCAAGTCTCATGATCCTAATCCAATATTGAATTCAAGGTGTACAAAGTATTTCAGATCAAATCACAATCATAGCCCCTGCAACATAAAATATACTTCAGATAGAAGTATTCCTTAGAAACCCATACACTTGCACATAACAATTCATAAGATATTCATTACTTCAGTGCTTAGCCCTTGATCTTCTCCTTCTTATATGCTTAGATCCTTTGTCAATACCTTGGACCAAAACCACTTAGGACCAATACCTTGGACCAAATAACTAGGGTCAATACCACAGGCCAAAACCTTGGTTTTCCAACATGTACACGCTTTTCTTCCTGTGGGAGTGCATGTATACGTATACACTCTCTTTGTTATATGGATCAACGTGTATACACTGTTTTGACTAAGTGGACCTGCGTATACTTCTTAAATTTCTTTTTATCAGCCTTTTCCTTTACCTTCTTTATTTTGATTAGTAGACCTTAGTTCCATCTTCCTATTATTCTGTACCATTGCCCTATTACCTCTGAATATACCTGTTGTACTGTGAGTTTCCTTTTACAAAAATTGAATTGACGTATGAGTGAGTTCCATCAAGGACAACACTTGTATCATAATGCCAACAATGGTACTAAAGAATAGGATGAAGGAACAAAGGACTACAGATCAGAATCAAGAAGTTGAAGAAAAAGGAAATTTTCAGGTATGTTAAGTTGTATATGCAGGTTCATTGTACAAAAAGAGCATATACATGTTGGTTCACTATACAAAAAGAACGTATACGTATGCACGCACTTTCACAAGAGGAAAAATGTGTATGGTTTGAAAATAAAGGAAATTCAAGATTAAAGAATACCAAGGGTCAATACCATGGTATTAGCCCAAAATATTGAGCAGAGTAACAATTATTTGGTCCCATCTAAGAATACCACAGGTTCCAAGTGTTGTTTTGGTCTGAGGTATTGAGAAAGGCTAAAAATATATAAGGAGAAGAAGATCAAAGGGATATGTGCACAGGTGATGAATATCTTATGAAGTGTTAGATCAAAAGAAAATATGCATGTTATGGGTTTCTGATGCTTTGCTTCATCCAAACTAAGTATGACTTGAGTGTTTGATGATGGATGAGATCTAATGATGGATCAGGATCATATTGACTTATCATTATGTGATCTAATAATGGATAGGATAGATCTGAGTGCTAACTATGATATGGGCATAACTGAAGTCTGGAATAGCTGCAAACTTATAAGATTTTATTTACAGATATATGTTATCACTCAGGTTGTTCCCTTTGACTCCTAAGGGAATACGGCCGAGGTAACCACAAACCAAGCTTTGGACTGCAGGTCCTAGCCTACCTTCAGTCAGAGAGGGCTCTCTCTCTGGGATTTAGCTTTGTTTAAAGGGTGATTTTAGGCTAGATATGTTGTACATGGGTTTTGTTTGAGTTTGGTGGGATGGTTGATCTATTCAGGCAGAGTTGGCATGCAAAGTGTAAGAAGTTCAAACCATTGGGCATGGAGTCCATGAATGGGAATTGATGGATGTGCTTTCTTTGGTAGAAGAGGGGAATATGGAGCAGGATAGCTACACATGGCACAATGATTAATGCTGGAACAAGGATGAAATGGGGGTCAGGGGATGAGAGGCAATTAAGGATCTCTCATCCAGCCAAAGAGGGAAATTGGATGAAGGCTAAATAGGAGAAATGAAGAGTTTCCTAGACAACATTCATATAATGAAGGAAATAGCTTAAACATGTTCAATTAAGTATTCATATTCATCACTAATTCAGAGGAAAACATAGAAAAGTTACAAGAATTGAGCACAAAGGGCATGAAACCTCCTCTAAACTATTCCTTCTTCCTACAACTTATATTATGATATATAGATGATACAGATACATATAAGCTGATAAACAGAGGGAGGAAAGATTTATTGGACCACGAGCAAGCACGAGAATTCCATATCAAGCTCTTCAGCCATTAAATGCACAACCAGCCGGTTCAGATGCAAACATTCCAACAATCTTTGAATACACAAAGTTCTTAAGCTTATAGCACAAGTCTGGAATGAGAAATACAACCAACCAACCCTTATTACATTGTTCAGGGTTGTATTTATAGGCAGAATATCTACAAAAACAGATATGATAGAAGATCTGAGGAAATAACTGCAATTAACCTAACTTCTCTTGCAAGTAATGTAAAAAATATCTATCTAATGTTGCACTGGGGGCAACTGCTTCAAAAAATGAGGCTATGTGGCATCCTTTGGTAGATCTATTGTCCAATCTGCAATCAGTGTGCCTTCAATCTCTTATCTGCACCTCTTAGTCGGTTCTACTGCTCTTAGGTGGCTATGATTCTTATTAAATCTTATATGACTCGGCTTTAATGGCCTTTAACTCTGTTCTGATACTCTTTAACTGGTCAATTCGCTCCTTTCTATTTCTTTTGGGAAAAAATAACTGCTACAAACCATGTCTTGGACTGAGGCTTTCCATTTTGGCCATTTTTTCTTAGCGAAGCGCGATTAGCACTAAGCGCTAATCGCGCATCAAAAACTACCCCTGATTTTCATTCCAGGCTTCCTAAGCAGCGATTTCGCCTTTCACGGTTTTTTTTCGGTGGTGACGTCAGCATGACGTCAGCAGTGGGACCCAGTACAGTGGATGACGTCAGCGGGGTGACGTGGCAGGGTGATGTGGGGGGGGTGACGTGGTGGGGTGACGTGGCGCTTACGTCACGTAGGCGGAAGCAGTATCCGGTTTCATGGCGCACCGATTTTGTGCATAGGTGGTTTGGGAGGAGGGGTCTCCACCACAGTCGAGAGGGTGATGCATGGCGGGAGTACGATGGGAAAACCGCCCATCTCCTGAACGCTAACCATCGACAGGTTTGGAGGGGAAAAGACTCGCCCATCGTAGATCTAGGGCGCGGGAAATCAGACGGACGGCGGAATAGAGAAGGCGGTGGAAGGATAACGGACGGGGCCCGTGGCACCTTTATTAGTTATTTAATTTCAGCGGGGGAGGAGAACTTTAGGAAATAGGGTTTACGGGATTATGAGCGAGCGGGTCAAAATATTTAAATGGGGGACTTTAGGATAAGGGCGGAACGTGGGTCTTGTAAGGTTAGGGTTTAGGGGGAATGGTTGTTAGTGTGACCAGATGTTAGACTAACTCCAGTTAGGAGGCAGATGGATTAGTAGGAGCCCCAGATGGACTATTGCCTCCCGGAATTAGAAGAATATGGCTATAGTGCCAAGGAAGGGTTACTTAATATTTTGGGATTCTATATATTTTTCGCATAGTAGGGGATAAGGAAATGATTTAGGGAGCTAAATAATAAAGTTAGGAGTTAATATGAATCCGTGAGGTGAAGTGTAGGGGAAAAGTTAAGCTTTGTGAACTAAAAATTAGTTTATAGGGGGCGAATGAACTGCAGAGAAATGACTTTTGCACAAAAAATGTGACTTCCCTTGACTGAAGAAATTCAAAGCTTGACTTGGCTTTTCACCAAAATGGAGTGATAACAGGACCGGTTGGGTAGATCCCAAGGTCCTCAAGGGGATGTTAGTGACTGATTTGGGAAATAAGAAGAAGGGGGAGTTAGAGATGCCTTGCTTGATCTGATCAAAATGAAAAAGTGCCTCAAAACTGTGATCTGGATAAATATAACACTTGAAAACATGAAATGGATCACATAGCTTGATTTCTGCAATTACAAAACTACTTACCCAGCCTACTTTACCTAACATTTTTCTTCTTTTGGTTTGGGTGCACTTGAACTAGCAAACCCAGCTTTTCAACTTTTTCTTTTTTACCGTCCTCCTATCTACATCTATACTTATTTCATCCAGGGGCTCAGATTAGGCTGTTGAGCAGCCTTGCTTCTCTACTTATTCAAGAATCTACCAAGATTAAGATGTTTGGACAGATAATGATTCTCTATATTCTACAACAGGAAATTGAAACCTAGGGAGACCAAGATTAAGCTATTTGGACCTCCCGTTAACTGAAAATTCTTCAAAAATGGAATAACTCATCAAAATTGGAATACAGCAGAGGCACTTAGACTAGCACACTCTTATGGACACTTCTTTGGCCTGAGTAGCAAATATGGAACATTGCAGCATGGAAAGTATGACATATTTGGTATGTAGAAATGTCGATCATGAAAGATGAATACCTTCTATGAGCAGGAGGCTAACACAAACAATCAAAGTCTACTGTTGATTCTTTTTATGGAAATAGATGAGAGGAGAACCAAGAGGGCCAACCTAGGTCTTGCGCTCAATTCCCTCTCCTTCTTGATAGAGTTTTTGCTACTCGCTCTTTGTCTACTCAACTTCAAAAGGGACCTGTAAAATCACAGCAACATACTACTATGCAAGAAACAAGGATCTAAATTCACAAATAATGTAGGATCAGATGTACATTAACCATATACAAGCACATATAAACAAATACACCAGGATATGGAAGGAAACAAGAATAACTTTATTCAGATAAAAGTAGCAAGAGCATTATAGCCATGAGCAACTCTGACCCAGCATCATCCTCCAGCTAAGAAGCCTTCTTTCACCTCAAGCAAAGCAAAATCACCGAACACTGTGAATGTAAACAAGAATACTGACAACACTTCTCTATATATTACAAAATTCCAGCCTTCAGATCTCTGTGATAAGGGATCCATATATAGATGATTACAGAGAGGTGAGTCACCTTTTTGGATCTTGATTAGTGTCTTCTCTCTAATAGTTCCTGCTTCCACTTGGAGAATGAAGATCTCTTACTCATCCCTGGTCGAAAATGGAGTGGCAAGTGTCAGAGGGGAAGCTTCTGGAAGATTCCATGATCTTCCACCTCGCATTTTGGTCCCTTCCATTTGTCCATTCCCGACCATCGCACCCTACAGAGGAGAAAAATAGTATGCATGACACCCTGTACATTAGGAAGGTGATATGCATTGCACCCCCTACATGGAGCTTTCAGTATGGTCCAATTTTGACCATTTATGAGCATTTTTCAGTGGAGAACTTCTGGGAGATGATGTAATCATTTGACCTTGTTGCTTTAGGAAGTGAAGCAACCCTTTTAGGGACTTAAGAACCCTCAGTTTATGGACATTTTTGATTGGGGTTGGAGTGCCCAAAAATGTCTATAACAATACATCTATCTCTCGTGACGATCCTGATGGTGGTACGTGTTACCACGCCTGGCTGTCGCTAACCCAAGCGGATATTCCACGATGGCCGAGAGGTAGATTTGCATGTGAAAATCCACCTAAAACCACCTACCTAATACCAAATTGAATGAAAAAACTATTGAAATTCAGCGCAAAGGGAACATTACTTACTTGGTGAAAGTCTCGAGCGAAACCATGGATTGTTGGTCCTGGAATTGAGCTCAAAACTTCACTCAGGTTTGCACACCAAAACACCAAAGGTAAAAACTCACAATGTAAATGTAAAAATAAAATTACCATACCCTCCTTTTATAGTATTTTTTCCAAAAATTAGAGTTTTACACTATAGGGTTTTTGGTTTTTTTCATTTATGTTGGGTTTTAAATTAGGGTTTTTGAGCTTTAACATAATTTCCACATGTGTAATGTATTTATGTCGAATGGATCTTATGGTGTAATGTTTTGGGAAGAAATAGAGATGGATGGCCCGTGTCATGATCCATATACACTTAGTCCGTATTTTCCACAAAGTCCTCTTTAAGCTCTTTTCCGACCTAAAAGACAAAACGATGGCCAAGTTATTCCTTTTGACTCGTTAAACGAAATAAAAGGTGGTCCACTTTGAGCTCTTTTCTGACCGTGTAAATGTGAAAAGATTGTCGAACTTTTTTTGTTTCAAGTTTGATATTGGTTACCAAAATGACATGTCTTCAATTTCTTTTCTACTTTTTCGAATCGAGGTCACTAATTATGAAAAGTACTCCTTGATCGTAATGGTCAAGCGGTTCTCTCGAGTATTATTTTATACTTTTTTTGGGCTTGAGGGACACAAATTTAAGAAAAAGGACCCCCCTGGAGTTTTCTTTTCCATGTCTTTTTCAAACTCTCTAAACATGAAAAAGACTCTGATTTTTACCTATGTTGGACTCGTTAAACCCTGACGACATTGGACTCGTCACCATGACGAGACTCGAGCTTCTCCTCCCTAGGGCTTGTTAAACTATCACTAGGTTGGATTCGTACGAAGGTTGAGCTTATATTAAAAGCATATGCTATCCCCTTCAAGCTTATTTTCAAAAATGATTAGGGTATTCGCCAGCAATGGTGGGGAAAAAATTTGGAAGTCATCATTGGTTACATGCGGTAGCTAGTCACTCTTAAACAATCAACACTTTTGCTTCTTGTCAGGTTGGGATATCCACACATCATAAATTGGCCTTCCCAGGCTCTGGGTAGCCATTTTTCCTCATTCCATCTGATTCATGTTGTCTCCATCAAGCCTCTGATCCCTTGGTACCAAAATGCTGCCACATTCTGGAGTCGTTTCACCGATATGTTCAAGAGTATAATCCTTCTACGGTTTACACCCTTACCTCCTCCTCTGATACTCTGCTTCAGCATCTACCACTTATTCCTCATCTCATGTCATTGATGGGGGAAACATTATGGCCCTCCTACAACAGATTGTCTCCTGTCAACACCATCTCATTATCCAAGAGATTGATCTAGAGATCCCTTTTGGTACCTTGGATCTTGCATACCTCAATGGCAAGTTCACCCAATGATAGACTTTCATCATTGGCCTTCAATTGGGTGATTCTACGGGTGTTCAACTTCATCTGATTTTTCACACTTGGTGGATTGTACTGGACAGTACCTTGAGAACCATTGGCATTATTGGTGGTTTCTTTCGTGCTTGTTAATGGTTTTCATTATTCACCGGTAATCAAGCGACTTTCTATCATGCTCGACCTCAGCACATCTGTTCGCATACTAGAATTTTTACTCTGATCAGTTCGATTTCAACACCTCGAACTAAGATTACATATGTTCAAGCTGCATGGATTGGTTCGTGATTACATATATGACTCTTTGATGGATGGCTGCGAACATACCTGAGTCTTCATGGATGGTTGCGACCATACCTTTTTCTTTATATATGGTCTTATCAACTGGGTGGTTGCGTCCATACCACAGACCTAGTCTCATATGTCTTTTGGATGGCAGCACCCATGCCTAGACTATATGTATTTCATTATCACATATATCCATTGTACTTGTTCCTGTAGGATCTTTGAGGTGGATTTCCAGTTCAGACAATTTCGTAAAGCAATTTACCCCTCCCACTCTCTCGGGCTTCATGCTTTAGGAGGCCTTTATTACATAGTAATTTGTCACTATCCTCATCTCAGTCCCTCTACTATGTCATGTGTCAAATAAACAAGTTCATATCTTCCCACTGATATAAGAAGATTAAGCAAATGCTCTCTGATGCTACAAATTGACCCTCATTCCCTATGTTTTTGCCTTGTCGCGAGTAAATCCTTAATATACACGATGGTCCCATGTCATAAACGGTCTCATCATGACTCTATTGAAAGTGTACATCTATTTCCTACGACGGTCGGATTTCTAGACCCGGCGCGAGGTTATGAGCTATATATAGCGATGATGGGTCTGCGTGCATTGGCTCCTAGCGATGCCATCGCGGAGACTTAGTTTATGACTTGTAAAGATCTAGATTGGGTGAATTTGTTCCAATAGTCAACCTTCTAGATGTCTCTAGACCTGGTTATTGAGTCAGTTTGGGTCGCCCTTCCCCTTCTGGAATGGTAGCTTTGTCTTTTGTGCTACCTTCCTTGAGGATGAGCTCTTTCTCCCTTATTTCATGGAGACTCCTTTTGCTATAAAATAACTCACCTTTGCTATGATCTACTAGTTATTTTGGTTGGGCAGTGCTGCTAGTGCTTTTGAGTTTGATAGATAGCTTTGGTGTGAGTGTGACAAGTGTGGGATTGCTTATAGTTTGTAAGAGGTTGTGGAGTGCCCTTAACTTTGTATTAAAGATTATGAGTGAGAGAGAGATATTGTATGTTGGGAGACCCATCCTAGAAGAGTGAATGCTTGGATAAACATACTAGTTGGATCCTCCAAGAAGGCCTATGACATCATTGGTTGTAAGTTTTGCTCATGATTTATTATTAACACAATCAATGATGATTTCCTACGTCTTGTTGTAATTTACTTGATAGCTCATGATTTCTTGACTTTATGAGTAAATATATCATTGTTGTTCTCGATTATGTGCTTTATCATTGTCTTGTGTTGTTTCAGGTTGATTGCTCATTAAGGAGAATGAAATGGAAGCTGCAGCAGTGCAACGGAACTTCATCGACCACAAGTTTGAGGTAGGCCTTGAACGATGACTGTTTAAAGAAATCAATCGTTGGTTTGTCCTTGCTGTGACTAGACCCACTCTAGGGCTAGAGGGGTTGCCTCTATCCATAGAGGGAACACTTTCCCACATCACAACAGTCGTTTTGTGATAAATAAGCGATCTAATCTTCGAGCTAGCCTATCCTCCCCTGTTCTTCTGTTCCTCCAGGTAGGTTGTAATTTCACAGATGGTATATTGATGAGGTTGTGGTCCTCCAAGATATTCTCGAAGAAAGTAGATAGAGAGTCTACTTGGGCATGATGACCCCAAGATTTGGAATATCCAATTGAGAAATTAAAGTCTCCTCCAAGAATTAGGTTGTCCACTTGCATTTGATTGGAGCTTGTTGAAAATGCAACAAGATGATGGAGCTTAGTGAAAAGAAGTCGCCTTCACTAAGTGGGCCCGCAGGCTATTTTTGGTGCAAAGTCTAATTTTAGACTATGTCTATTTTTAGACATATGGATCATGGTCTATGAGTTGCAGGATGCTATTTATGGATGATTGGTCATCTTGGTAAAAATAGATGGACCTCTATTTTTAGACATATGGGCGGAGTATATTATATTCAGAAAGTGATTACATTTTATTTCTTCAGGCAGAGTCTGTAATCGGGCCAAGTAGCCTCTGGATTCATCCTTCTTTTGGAAGGTGAGATATCTGGTAAATTCCCATATAGTCAATCTCTGTATGAGAAATACTTTATTCTCACGAATTTTAGATCAGAAGCAGTTGAGTTTTGAGCTAGTGGAATTCGAATTTGCAGCAGTGTTTTCTTGGTGTCGAAGTTGAAATGTCTTTCAACGAATTTCGATTGGAGTATGCCCTTGAAGGCAGCTCGAATTATATTGCATGGAATGACATGATGGAGGTGTTGTTAGATGACAATGGGTTGAAGGAGTTCATAGATGCTGAAGTCCCAAAGCCTACTGATGCTACTCAAGTTGAGGCTTTGTTGGGTCCCTATAATACTAGTGATTACCCCATTACTATTGTAGCTATACCCCTTATTAATATTGTTGTGCCCCTATTGTCCCTGTATTGTTATTACTGTAACCCATAGAATCCCTCTATTGTTATTTTTGTGGCTTTATATTTTTATTGTTAGGTCGGCTGGGTTCTATTGTGACTCCTTAGACTCCTATATATAGAAAGGAGGTTTTTTCATTTGAATCATCCAAGAATTTTTCATTTATGTAATGTAAAGGAGGTTTCCCCCTCAAAG
>APFE031052207.1:8448-84600 GCA_000404065.3 Pinus taeda
AGTTCAAGTGTTAAACATAGGTTAAAGAAACATGCGTTACAAGTGTTCAAGATTAGTCTTACAAAAATAACAAAACATGTGTGAAAACTTGCTGGCCTATTAGCAGGCTTCTGAATTAAGCGAAAGTTCCAAAAAACATCGTTACACCATACATCACTAACCCTGTGGGTAGGGTGTTGGAGCCACTAGTTACTCCTTAAAGAAAAGATTACAGACTCTCAAGGCTATGCAGGAGGAGCTGAGGTGAAAAGTCTTTTTCATGTACAAACGACAGGGTTTTTATAGCCAGGGGTGAAACTAACCCTTGTGGCTATTCGACTTCCCTCATGACTGTTTGACTTCCATGAACTTTAGACTTTACATGACTCCTCATGGCATCCATGATGCATGATTGTTCCAAATGTAGGTGACTGGGAGAGAAGACAAGGTTGTGAGCTTCAAGGTGGGATGAAGGCTCCGGGCACTATTGGTGAAAACTACATAGAAGTCAGTGGGAGATGGTGATGGGAAATCTAGATTGACAGTGACTGTCCATGGAGTCTGGCTCAACTAGAGGACAAAACTGCCTAATTTTTTGGAGGAGTAGTGTGGGGTGCAGGAAGGCTAGGCAGAAGAAATTTTCACAATTTTTAGAAGGAGCGGGCAGCGAGAGTCTGGCAACCGAAACTGGGAAATTCCTCGAAGGTGCTGGTAGCTGGCAGCTGGGACCTTGGTAGCAAAAATTGCACAATTCTTGGAGGGAGCTAGTGGTCAGGCGGTGGAGTTTGGCAGCAAAAAATGCATAATTCCTAAAGAGAACTGGCAGTCAGCTGTTGGGAGATCTTGGCAAGAAAATTTAGGCTGATGATGGGAGGTTGGTTGGCTTATCACCTCTGCACATTTTCTGAGCTGAGCGGACTGCTAGGTAATGGAGGGCTTTGTCATAAAATCTGCACAGTTTTTCAGGTGAGCAACAGACCAACTAATTGGTGGTTTGGTTGGAAAAAATGCATAATTTTTTGAGGGAGACATGGACGGGCACTGGGTGTCTTTCTAACCTGTCTACGCAATTTTCTCAGTCAGTGGAGCGAGCATGGTCTACATCCTCCGTGCAATTTTTTGAGGGGAGTCGGTCCCGGGGTGATAGTCGAGTTAAACTCTCTGGTTAATGAGAAGGAAGGTTGATTGATCATCTTATGGGTAGTGCAGTTTGAAATGACTTGCTTGGTGCTTCTATGTTGTTCTAGCTAACAGTTGATCGAGTCGATGATGGGGTGAAGGTTTGACCTTCATAAGGGAATCCGGTCATCAGAACTTTAACAAAACGAATAAGTGTGTAAGCGAGTGAAAAGGTGCATATGGAAATTTTCAAACACACACTTACATGACTTGACAATGAGATGACTCAAACCATTAAGACATACATGCTAAAAATGACTGATCGACGATGTAAGTGACAAGCGCAACACTTGTGATTCATCATTGAATGACCATGACGACACTTGTGCAACAGTGTATATGAATCCATGTGTGAGCGTGACAAATTTTTACATAGCGAACAAAACATGTACACACAAAGCGAAGACCTCGTGTATGACCAGAACATTGTCACAAGCATGACATTGACGTCAATATGCAAAAGTTGTTTGTCGAATGATCAAGCAAGGTGGGAGCAAAGACTCACATGATCTCCTAAAGTGATCTCGAGTGCATGTAGACATCAAGTAAAACTCTCAAAGAAGGCTTCAAAATTGGATGCTGGCCAAAATTTTGGAGGGTGTTGCAGCCACTACAATAAGTTCTTGCAATAGTTTCATGTAATCATTAAGTACAAGAAGGGAAACACAAATATAACGGTGGACATGTGTCCAAGGCCAACCACTTCGAAATTTTCAACTTTTTAAAGTTTGATACACATGAATCCTTTAACCTGTGATGCATATACACGGGCATGCATAGAGGTTGAGGGCTTCTAAGAGATGTTTTAGTAGCTACAAGGAAAGAGTCACCTAGAATATGGTGACAACAGAGTTTACTATCATCTCCATAATTGATTTTTGAATAAGCTTAAAAAGATATATGTTCATAAAGCTGAGTGATTACATTTTATCACAGCGGCTCACAACTCAAAAATATTAGGTCATTTTTTTTATTGGCGAGATAATTCCCAACTTATAAAGGCATGTGAACTAGACTAGAATGTAAGAAGATCTAGAATGGTACATTAAATCATGTATATATTTGTACAATAATATCATTGACATGAAACAAGGTCTATATGATTCCTTATTGGTACCCACTATAGCTCAAGAAAGAGATTCCATGGATTTTGTGGGAGGTCTACCAACAACAAGGAAGGAATATGACTACATATTTGTGGTAGTTAAAAATTTTAGCAAAATGTGCATTCTCGTTCCTTATAAAAATCCCATTAAAGGAAAAGGAGAAACAAAATTGTTCTTAGAACAAGTCTAGGTGCACTTTCATATGCCAAGGAGCATCAATTTAGATATTAGACAATAGATTCTAAGTGTATTTTGGACTACATTCTCAAATAATATGGATGTAAAATTGAATATGTCTACAACATTCCATCCAAAAATAGATGGGTAGATAATAGTAAAAAATAATTTGGTGTAGATTTTGAGTGTTTGTAATAAGAACCATTTCAAGACCTCTAAATAAAATATTATCTATATAGAACACTCTTATAATAGAGTAATCCATTCTTCTACTGGTGAGTCACCTTTTGAAACTTGCTTTGGATATTTTTTACATTCACCCTTGATGTTGTATATGGATTATAAGGAGGAGTGATGGATGATGCCTAAATTTCCATGGATATTGCATTAGATAGTTTGACATAATAGATCTAATAAAATTATTCTTAAAAATATGAAATCTACACTATGAGGGTTTATTTCTCTCTAGATTCCTAGATTTGTAAAACCATTGTTTATTGCGTATGCATGCAAATTATAACTATGAAAAAAATAGAGAAAAACCAAATTAAAATTCAGAAACTACAATTGACACAATATATATCATGGGAAAACCTTTTGGGGGAAAAACAACCTAGAAGGTGAGGTTTCTTTTCTCTTTTTCACTAAATAGAAAATTGTTATGAGTACAAAGAAGTAATGCCTATGGCTTGTGAGATACTAGAATCTAAAAATTCTCTTTGTGCACTCTCGCTATCACTCTCATCTAATCCAATTGTATATGGAACAAAATGCACTTTCCTTGGTGAAATATAGCTCCATGTCCATTTGAAAGCTTTGAGCCAACAACACTTCATACCCTTGTCCATCTGTCAAACTATCTTTGTGACTGTTTTATGCCCAAATACACCAAACAGAATGTCCATTATGGCATAACTCTTATGATGCTTCAGTTGGTTTTTTGAGTATGTATTGAAATTGGGATTTCACCACACCTACAACATACATATTGCAGTCCTCCTATTGCAGTTATTGTGTTTTCAAAGTCATGTCAGATACAGAGTTACTGTATGAGCAAGAAAATGACAGTGATTCCACAACAGAGGGGAATGTGCAACAAAGGCCTCACAGAGGTGGCAAAGGTGGTAAACATCTTAGAGAAGAGCCCACTTCTATGGTACAATTGCAGGCTTGCCCACTTGCCATGGATTGTTTTCGCCATCAGTCATGCTATCATTTTTGCGAGCTAATTTCACAATTTCAGCATCATCGTGAATTAGCTCGCTTGTTTGTTCTCCATTTACATGATGGCTATGTAAACCTTGCTAGAGTTAATTTCATTTTTTCACCAGAGACCATTGCAGAGGCCACTGGGATTCCAAATATCGGGGAGCAATGGAATAAGCATCAATAGCTAGAAAAATCATATTATGAGCCATATATTAAACCAGGGTATATGAGGCACTTGGGCAGAGTTTTTCCTTTCCACTACCTGAATGATCGGTTTTCACCTTTGATGAAACTCATCATTCGGTATTTCAGTTGTGAGGGAAGACTCTCGCGTCTTTATGCATACCATGTTCGTTTGTAGATGCATTTTACAAGGGTGCATCTGATGAACATTCCATACTTTATGTTTCGCAACATAGAGGGGATGGTGCCTTTAGTGCAAAGGAAGAGCCCAGCATGGCATTATAGGAGCATATATCATTATGCATTGATCAAGATCGTGGTGATTCATCAGTTGGCACAACAGGGCATTACCTGGGAGGATTTTATTTCTCGTGACTTCTTCACAGCACCTCAGCCACCTCCCGAGATAGTTCATGATGAGGGAGTGCCTTCACAGCAGTTTGACATTCCTGAGACAGAGCATGTCAATGGTCTAATGTATATGACATATCGGCGAGGCCACAGGGCCTTATTTGCATCTGCACGACGAGTACTATCTCCACCCAGGGTGGAAGGGGTCTCGTTGACTTCATCAGCACAGCGAGTATTATCTCCACATCATGTCGAAGGGGTCTCGCCTTCTTCTTCAGCACAGGTGCAGATCCAGGACAGGGGCAAGAGGCCCATGTTTGATGAGTGTCCTTCAGGAGGCCAGGACATGGATATCATTGATGTTGATGCTAGCTCTCCTAGCTCGGAGATAAAGGAGATCATCTGAAAGCAAAGGGCTGAGAATGAGTCGCTGAAAAAGAAATTGAAAATGGCTAAGTGGGTGATCAACTACTTGGATCAGCGCAACAAATAGTTGGAATATGAGCATACACTTTATGAGCTGCGGAAAATCTGGGAAGACCGAGAATTGGCCCGAAAGAGACCCGGTGATTTGACACCTATTGATCGAGAGTCAATGCTCATCTGGGTGAACACTCATTTGGAGAAGTTTTTAGTGAAGGAAAACTGAGATAGGGACATGCTTCGTCATATGAAAACTCACTATTGGGCTCGCATGCATGTTTGCAAAGCGAAAATCAAGATCCTTAAGAGGTGTTTGAGCAAAGCGCTAAAACAACGAAAAAGGCCCGATCCACTCCAAATTTTTGCCGAGGCTTTGTTGGGTGGGCATGATACATGATGGAGGGTCTTCACTCCAAATTTGGGAAAATTCGGAGAAAATTTTGTCCTTTTGAAATTTTTGCCTTGCAAAACAGGTTTTTTGGCTCAACGCGTAGCGCGCAGCACGCTACCCATAAGATTGGGAGGTCCAAATCACAAATGGCTTGTATTTTTGGATTTGTCATGATGAATTATACATGCTCAGCTATTTCCAAAGCATTTCATCAAGTTTTGGGTGACCAAAAGGCTAAAAAACATCATGAAAATCACCTTTCTTCCACCTTTTCCAACAGCAGGAAGTAGCTCTAGGAGGATATAGTTTTGAGGTGGCAAATGAGCTTCAAATTGAAAAATTCCACTTGGGTTGGAAATTAGACATCCAAGGATTTCCAATGAGCTATCATGAGCTCAATTTGGATGTCGGGAAGTGCCCCAAAAATAGGCTCAAATGTGTGCTACGCATAGGGATCAAGGGCGCTATGCATACAGTTTTTGGTCTAGTTTTCATTCTTCAGCTCAGGAAATGAAGCCAGTTTGACCAGTTTTGACTTGTGATGTGATTTTTCATCCCTCTTGACATAATTGACGAAAAATTATGTTATTTTGGACTCACTTTTACCTATTCTAGATGATTCATTCACAAAATAGCAAAAATGTAATGAATGGATGGGTTTCCTAGCTTATAGAGGCAAGTTGTTTTGACTGCCTAGATTGTAGTGCTTTGTTTAGAATTGGTTGAAACAGCTCCTAGGATGATGAGCTCAACCCCTAGAAGCAAGGGAATGTGTTGGATTGCCTATATTATGTATTTTCTTAGTCATTTTTAGGGTTGGACTCTTGGGAATAACTTGACACTCTATTGTACATATCTTATCGGCATTTTTGGCAAAGGAAAGACCAGGGTTTTGCAGCACTATTTGGGATTCATGTGGCTTTAGGTGTTGATGGTGTTCTTCTTTCAGTATTTGTAAGTTGTTTATGTGCATTGCTTTCCTTCTCTTATCTTCTGCAATTGAAAAAATGAAGTGTTAAGGTAGAATCCATAATTTGCTATGCTCTTCCTTTAAGTTTGTTTGATTTTCCATGTTTTCATCTATTTAGGGAGAATCCTTGAATGTTTCTTGCTCTCCTTAACCTCTCACAAGTCAGATCTACTCATTCAATCACTTTGAAGGCATCAAAACAATCGCCTATCTTGCCCCAAGTAGACCTCTATAAAAACTGCGCCTCATCCCCGCACCCAAAATTGCCTTTCCCTTGAATTCAAGAAAACCTTAAAAAATCAATTTCAAAGTCATTGTACTTCATACCTAGCCTAAACTTGGTCATCAATTTAGTCATCTGGAGCCTCATTGATTACCTTTTGCCGAGATTGACGCGTAGAGAGCCCTCTCCTGTCCTCGTAGGGCTAGCTACGAGGCTGAGCGTGGTTTGATGTAGCCTTGAGTTCTACCTTATTTCAGCCTAAGGTAGATTTGAGCACTAACAAGTTCTACAGTTGAAATTTTTCCAAGTAAAAGATTGAATATCAACAAAAATTTGGAAAAGTTACAATAGGAAGAACTAACCAGAATCTTGCAAAAACATTCTACTACATTTGCATGGGAGTATACTGATATGAAAGGTATTGACCCTAAGACTTGCATCCATCATATCTATATCGATGAAAATAGTAGATCAATCAGAAAACCTCAGAGAAGGATGAATCCAAATCTTAGGGAGATTGTGAAAGAAGAGCTCCAACAACCACTCAATGTAAACTTCATTTACCCAATTTCAGATAGCCGATGGGTTTCTCCCTTGGTTATTGTACCCAAAAACAATGGTAAATGTGGGGTGTGCATTGATAATATGGAATTGAATAAAGCAACTTTGAAGGATCACTTTCCTTTTCCCTTTATCGATCAACTATTAAATACATTAGTAGAAAAAAAGTACTTTTCATTTCTGGATGGTTTTAGTGGTTATAATCAAATTCAAGTAGCACTTAAGGATCAGGATAAGACCACATTTACCTGTCCATGGGGAAATTTTCCTTATCAAGTGCTTCCTTTTGGATTATGTAATGTACCTACAACATTCGAGAGAGTAGTACTAGGAATTTTTTTGATCTAATCCATGATTGTTTAGAGGTATATATGAATGATTTTACAGTTTATGGTAATTCATTTGAAGAGGCATTAGAAAATTTGGAAAAAGTCCTTATAAGATGTAAGGAAACAAACCTTTCATTATGCCATGAAAAATGCTCTATGATGTTTACTGAAGGTATTGTTTTAGAACATCATATTTTAAGGGATGGGATTAAAGTTGATAGATCGAAAGTTGAAGTCATCTCCAAGTTACCTATTCCAAATTGTCAAAAAGATGTCAGAAGTTTTCTGGGATTTACTGGATATTATAGAAGATTTATAGAAAACTTCACTAAAATGACATCTCAACTCTTTAAACTACTTACAAAAGACTTTGAATTCAAATGGAGTCCTAATTGTCAATCAACATTTGAAGCTTCGAAAATAAGAATATCCGAAGCGCCTATCATGAGAGGACCAAATTGGAAACTTCCTTTCCATATTTTTACAGATGCTTTAGATACAGCTCTAGGGGCCGTGTTGGGACAAAAATATTTAGTTCCTTATGCCATTTACTATCCCAGTAAAAATTTAACTCCCACTGAGTTGAATTATACTGTGACTGAAAAAGAGTTCTTAGTTATTGTTCATTCAATCAATAAGTTTAGACATTATATAACAGGCTATGAAAATTTTATTCATACTGATCATTCTACAATTAGATATCTAATTAATAAACCTGTTAGTAATTTTAGAGTTACAAGGTGGCTCCTACTTTTATAGGAATTCAATATTACTATGTTAGATAGACCAAGGAAACAAAACACAGTAGCTGATTTCTTGTCTAGGATTCAAAATACTAAAGAAGATTCTCTTGTAGAGGACAAGTTTCCTGATGAATATTTATATGCAATAACTACTAAGACTCCTTGGTATGTAGATATAGCTAACTATTTGGTTATAGGGAAACTACCTCCACATTTATTTCCTAGTGAAAGAAGAAAGATTATTCAGGAGAGTTCAAAATATTCATGGATTTCTAATGAATTGTTTAAAACAGGGCCAGATCTTGTGATTAGAAGATGTGTCAAGGAAGATCAAATTCCTGATATTCTCAAAACATGTCATGATGAACTGTGCAGTGGACACTTTGTTAACAAAAGGACATCCTATACAATCCTTTCTTTAGGATATTATTGGTCGTCCCTCTTCAAAGATGCAAAAAAATATGTCAAAAAGTGTGACATCTGCCAAAGAGTAGGGAAACCTACCCTCTCAAATGAGATTCCATTACAACCATAGGTACTCATTAAACCCCTTGAAAAATGGGCTTTAGAATTTATTGGACATATTAATCCACCACCTAAACAGAAAAAGTGTATATTGGTATGTACTGATTATGTCACTAAATGGGTAGAAGCCAAAGCATTATTTTCTGCTACTGGGCATTCATTTGTTAGTTTTCTTTATGATGATATTTTTACTCGCTTTGGTGTTCCAAGAGAAATTGTGACAGATCAGGGAGGTTAATTCACATCCAAACTGGTGGAGAAGCTGATGGAAGAGTACAAGGTCAAACACAGAAAGTCTACTCCTTACTATCTGCAAGAAAATGGTCAAGTAGAGTCCACAAACAAAGTAATTTAAGGCATCATTACCAAGACTGTTCATCTACACAGAAGATATTGGGCAGAAATGCTTCCTGAAGCCTTATGGGCCTACATAACTACATGGAGGAACACAACAGGACATTATCCCTATGAACTTGTTTATGGGAAAGAAGTTCTACTCCCAATTGAGTTCCAAGTTAGGACCTTCAAGATGGCAATTGAATTGGGAATGGATTTATCAGAAGCTCAAAAGCACAGAATAGAGCAGTTGAATGAACTAGATGAGATCAGACAAGAAGCAATCCTAAGAACTGATCTAGTTCAATATCAAAGAGCTAAGTGGCATGACAAATACATCAAGGAGAAAAAGTTTCAAGAAGGAGATTAGGCATTGCTATTTGATTCCAAGTTCGAAGATTTCAAAGGTAAATTTTAGACTCATTGGCTTGGGGCATATGAGATTGACAATCTTTTTAGCAATGGAGCGGTAAGAATCAAAACCACTAATGAATATCAAACTCCTCTCATTGTGAATGGTCACACATTGAAGATCTATTATAAGCCACTATCAAAGGAGCAAATTGTAAAAGTCTTTCAAGATAATTTTGCAATAAGACTGGTGAAGAAGAATCCTTCTTCTCCACCAACGTAGTCCTTGTTCCTTTCATTATTTCTTAAAAAAAAAAATTGTATAAGCCTGAAAAACAATCATTGATTGGCTGTCTTATACAGAAAATATAGGGCAAAAATCAGAAACTTCTGATGCCATATATTTTCCAAAAAAAAATCCCTCTCCTTTCATTCATAATTGTTCCATTTCATGTCATTTCACTTCATTTCATTTCATTCCATTTCACCATCACATTTCACCAATAAAAGTCCTTTCATGTCCAATTTTCATTTATCATTCATTCAATCATCATTCATTTCCATCCATCTCCATTTACTTCAGCAAGTCATATACTCATTGTGTCAGTTTCCACAACCAAATTTTGATTCTGCCGCTGAATACTGATTCCGCAGTTGATTGTTCATTCCGTAGCTAATACTCAGTTACTCTACAATGACAGTCAGATTTTAGCCAAATAATGACGAAAACCAAATTCAACAATGGAAGAGGAATATATTTTGAAGATGTTAGCACCTAAAGCACCAACAAGAAGTAGCCAATCAAAGGTATGCAAATGGAAGTGTTAAGATTCTAAGGTATGAGTAAAATTAATTTCAAATAGCATTTTAAAATACATAATCTGTATAGTTGTGAAACCACTGGCTCCATTATATGTAATGATTCAAATTGATAGCTTCCATAACTCCTCCATAACCTTTGCATAATTCCACCATGAACTCCATATCAATTTCCAATGGCCTCATGATCTGCTTCCAAATCTAACTCGTACTTAATTGTACGTCTACATTCCACTTGTTGAATCAATTAATTATGAAGACATAATCCTATTTGACCATGGCTCTCCTCTGCCGCACAACTCCACAGTCATTTATGAATTCGCTAACGTCCACTCCGCAACCTTTTAATTAAAAATTCTATCAAGAATCACTCTAATTCCATACCCGCCCATTGAGTTTATGATTGGCAGTAATGGTTTGTTTATACAAGCCTCTACTTCATGAACTCATTTTCATTACATACTCTGTATTCTTTCTGTTTTCATAACTACTGATCCTCCTCCATCTTTCACTCACACAACCGTTCCACCTCCGTCAATCCATCACTTTCAGTCCATCACTTACAGAGGTATTTTCAAAGCAAGAGGAAGGAATGGGCCTTCTGGTAAGAACAGAGCTGGACATGCCTAAATTCATGGAGGGTTATCCACAGTTAAAAGCATATTAAGGAAAGCACGATGGCTGTAATTTGTCCAGAAATTCAGAGGTCACAATAAATAAGTCACGAAGACATTTGCAAGGTCTTTTAATGATGTGGAAGTTGAGGTTGGAGATCTCAAATTTTCAGTCACAGAGGCATCCATTGCAGCAGCAACGAAGATCCCACAGGAGGGAGAATGGTGGTGCAAAAAAACAGACTTTGATGAGAGGGCCTGGAGGATTATTTGCGTAACCTATGTATGGATATAACCATTTTCAAACATGGAATCCCTATTTTTTCTCTAGAGGAAAAGTGGACTAGTTTATTATTGATAATTCAGAAGTTTATTACATGTGAAGGAAGGCTTGGGTCCATGTACATGTACCACATCAGGTTACTAATTAATTTTTTGGAAAATCAAACCATCAATTTTCCTTATTTCCTGTTGATTAGTCTAAAAAATATTTCCACAACTGTACAAAAGAATCTGGATGACGTAGAGCCTCACCTTTACCAACACGGCCTTGTTAAAATTCTGATTGAAAAACAATTGAAGGAAAGAAAGGACACTTAGGAACAATTCTTGATTAAAAACTTCTTTTAGGACCCACCTGAAACACCTGAAGGTAGCTCAACAAGGAAAAGTAGGAGAGGAAAAACAAGTGTAAATATTTAGGATACTGCTACTAGCATAGCTAAAGAAACTAGTAAGGAAGAAAAGTTGTCTGAAACCTTGATTGAGGTTAGGAAGCAAGCGAAACTAAAAGGGAAAATAAATGTTGAAGCTATCTATAAAACCCCAGAACCTTCCTTAGAAGAGGATTAGATACTTTCTGAAAGACTAATCCACCTTAAAGAAAAATCAGCTAAAGCAAAGGAAAAAGGGAAAGAAAAACAATGTGTAGAGAAAGGAGACACCAACTCACAAAATATAAGGATGAGCTCTAGACTTAAAGGAAAATTGAAGACAGTGCAAACTAAAGGGGCACACTTCATAGAATTAGGAGGGAAACACTAGAACAATCACCAGCAATCCCTCCTGACAATAGCCCACAACATTCTCCTTTTTCTCAACCAGATTTTGAGATCAGTCCAAGAAAGGCTACACCTAAAATAGATCCAACTCAAGAATAAATGTATGATTTTATTGAATCATTGGAGAAAACTACAATATACCAAGGCACTTCATCTACACAGCCTAATACATCCCAGGAAGTTTTAATCCAATCACTAAAACAAGAAGTTTTTGAACTAGAAGTCCTGAATAGACACATCAAAAGGGAAAATGAAACATTGAAAGAACACAGCAAGTTGGATAAAATTATCCATGAAAACACCATGTTGCATCTTGGATTGTGGCACAAGAAAAATAAGAAATTGAAGAAAAAGAACAGTGGGTTGAGCAGAGCCCTTATTAACCTCAAATACAGATGCCTAATGAGGAAGACCAAGATGATAGCGATACCAAGGAAGAAGAAAAGAAGGCTAGATGTATTAGCAGAGGTCTCAGAACAAATGAACTGAAGGGAGGATGGTCATAGTTTTGGTTGCATGAGGACATGCAACACCTTCACAATGGGGGTATTTTGAGCCCTAAAACTACCTCTCTTCTACATACTTTCCTAGACCTTTTTTCCACACCAGCGCCTCATAAGCTATCAAAGACCATTACATCTTGATTCTAGGAGTGCATTTAAGTGGCTTTCTAACCATATTTTTGTGTTCGCTATTTGAATTATATTTTGTTCATCAGCTGTGGAATGCAGCCACTTTCCGCAGCTGACTCACGATTCCGCAACTATTTTTATTGATCTATAGGTTATAGGTGTCAGCAAGTAAAACAAGGCATGTGGGCAATTCAGGAATGATTTGGACATGGACAAGGTCATATCTGTTTAGTCGAATTCTTAAAGGAAATCCTTGGTCAAAGGATGGTCAAACAAGGAGTCCTATAGCAATTAGGTCTATGTTTTCAGCACGTGAAAGGTCCGAGACCATTCCTAGATCCATGGATCCCTCTTGATAGCAACAGACCATTTCCACGATGCAAATCCAACATCCACATTTTATAGACTGAATGATCATGGCAACCAAGACGTTGAGCTCACAGTTTCTGTCCTTTTACATGTCCTCTGCTGAAGATTCCTCACAGAGAAATAATTATACAATTTCCTCTATAAATAATGCATTTGCACACGCAAATAGTTAGTTTTGTTGTTAGTCTTTATGTTGTTGTTGTAGCGTTAGCTCCGTCGTTGTAACAAGAAGAAATTTCCTCTATTTTTCAATATAAAACTCTGTTTTTATGACTGTGTAAGTGTAATTTTGGGTTGACAACATATTAACCAAGGCCGTGCAGAGGGCCCCTGCTACCTGAGGTTTCGTTTTTCATTTCTGTAAAGTTTTCATGCATCATTCTCTTATTTCCATTGTATATATTTCATAGCTTGTTTAACTGTATATGTTTCATACTCCATTGATGGTGTTAATATTTCATTCCTATACATCATTTTCTAGCATTTTATGCTTTTACTAACAATGATCAATGTGTTTCAGGATAGGTTATGCTCGATCTTTTTCATATGATTTTTGCATCAAATAGTGACATGAAATTTGCCTCTCTGCTGAACTTTGTTTTTAAGCCTTTCAATTTCAGTTATGCTTTGATTTCAGTCTTATTATTTGCTTTTGTTAACTAGTTTGGATATCAAATTCTTCATGTTATTTGACGTTATCTCGAGAGCCATGGCTTAACCCCGAAAATCTACTTGGCGAGCTATCGGATTATAGGTGAAGTGATTTGATTTTACTTTAATTCTGCAAGTAGGTAGTTTAGATTTCAAGTTCTTCATGTTATTTGACGTTATCTACGAAGCCATGGCTTAACCCCGAAATGCTACTTGGTGAGCTATCAGATTATAAGTGAAGTGATTTGATTTTACTTTCATTCTACAAGTAGGTAGTTTAGATATCAAGTTCTTCATGTTATTTGACATTATCTTCGGAGCCATGGCTTAACCCCGAAAAGCTACTTAGCGAGCTATTGGATTATAAGTGAAGTGATTTGATTTTACTTTCATTCTGCAAGTAGGTAGTTTAGATATCAACTTCTTCATGTTATTTGACGTTATCTCCGGAGCCATGGCTTAACCCCGAGAAGCTACTTGGTGAGCTATCAGATTATAAGTGAAGTAAATTGATCTTACTTTCATCAGTCTGCAATTTTTGGTTTGTTTGAGTGCAATAGTTTAGCTTTTATTTCTGTATTTAGATGGGCAGCAGAGACAATGATTTCATGATCAATATTTCATTTTTTTTTTTATTTAAATAGTTGCACATTTGCATTCCTGTTCAAATACTAATTTTATCACTTGCATGTTTTGAGATCTTTTGAAGTGCTAAGTTCTGGAAGTTATCATAAGAGACATAACACATTGTCTTAAATCTACATCCATACTTGCCCTCTAAAAAGTATTCTTAAAACTCAGGAATAGGATTTCCATTTGCATTAGGAGACAAACAAAGACAAAACCCAAAAACAAAATAAAATTGAAAATAATAAAAAGTAAGAAAGAGGTTGCCTTGCACATATAGTGCACCACACTTAATCAGTTTACGACTCCCATATTGATAATTAATATAGAAATTTAGGATATACTAAATTGACTAAACAACCATTATCATTGGCATTTATCGTTGAACATGGTATTCAAGGATTCTACTCTGCTCTCATATTCTTCAACATCTCCATACCTAGCTTGCTTCTTTACTCCTGATAATGACAATACAAAGCCACATAAAGAAAGATAATTGTAATAAGAAGAACGTGAAATTGTTTGTATGATCATCTCTGAGCAGAGATGAGAACAAACTGTAAAAATCAGTGAGGTTTAGGGTTATGAAAGGATGATATTGTTTGGTTTACCGAACACCTTAATACCTCTTCTGTTTTTACCAATACAATGGTGACAATAAAAGCCGACAGAAAATGTATGGATATCTTTCGTGGAAAATTGTCTGTTATAGCATATCACCATTAATGGCGAGGATCAGTCATGAATAGGGTTAAAGAAACACAATTTTGAAGGTACATAATTCACATAAGACAAAGCAAAACACTATGCATTTATGGTCCAAATGGACTTAATTGAATTATGGTATTTTTCTCTGGATATATATGTTTTTGTAATAAGTGCTCAGCGCATCATAAGTGCTTAGGCCTGTAATTGTCCTGGAACAGAAGTCGTCGCATCCGCTTGTCATGGGGAGGTGGCAGAAAAATAAGAAAATCATTAGCATTTGTACGATATTAAGAAACAAGCTACCTCACTATCAATGTCATCATTGAAAAATATGAAAACGGTTTATATTTGCAAATTATACATTAGGTCGCATGAGAAATTATATGTTTATATATATATATATATATATATATATATTATATATAAATAGAGATATATATATAATAACATTAAATTTAATTTCAAACTAATTGTATCTAATCTTGAAAAGTTCCATTGAAAAATTAAGAATTTTTCATTATGGGGCAATGTTTATTTGTATTGAGATACATTAAGTTATTGGTTGAGTGTATGGATACATGTAGAGAAATTGTATTAATGGGAATGTACTTATGGTGATTGGGATAAATGTTGCTACTATGTTAATGGAGATACAATTCATGTGGTTGGGAGAAATGTTGTTATGTTCCCCACCTAGGTTAATTTCTCCTATGTAAATGTTATGTTAATGATGTAATGGTTATGTTAATGAGGATGTATTTCAGGTGGTTAGGAGAAATGTTGTTGTCTTCCCTATATTCCAGATTCATTTCCAGCACATGACATGCTGAACTCATAATAAGTATATCCTTGTAAGGGCTTCTAGCCTTGTTTAAGACTCCCTCAAGGAATTGTTCTCTTTGATAGTCATGCAAGCACCTTGTTCTCTTAAAGTCCCTATAAAACCTATGGATATGAGGAAATAGATAATAAAGAAAACAAATATTATAAATTATTTTTTTTAATTGATGATATCAATATTTCAAATAAATTTTCCTAAATGGGTTGGATCTAATGGTAGAAAGATAGGAATTTTTCACTATTGGGAAAGGTCCAATTCTCATGAGAGATTAACTTCAAGTCATGGGGTCACCTTGAGGTAGTTTTCAAACGTGTGATTTCACACAAATAGATGGTCTCTCATGATTGGTGCACACATAAGGGGATAAAAGACCAATCCCATATCCTTCAATTCAAATCCATAATCTCATGACCCATACCCATATAAGTGGATCAATTTCCTCCTTCATGTCCCTGAATTCGATATCCCTGGGGTAGCTCAATTAGGAATCCCAAGAAAATGTAAAGTATATGTGAATGAAAAGTTTCATGTTGTGACTAGTATACATATAAGTCGATCAAACACCATCCCTATGTCCTTCAATTCAAAGGCCCTAAAAGGTAACTCATTTTGAAATCTCATGGAAATGTAAAGTAAATGTGAGTTAAAAAGTTTCATTTTGTGACATGTGCAGAGATAAGTGGATCAAACCCCACTCCCATGTTCTTCAATTCAAATCCCTTAGGAAATAACTCCATGTGGAATATAAATATCGGAATATTATATATATATTCACTTCCTCTTCAAAATCATAATTTGTTTAACATTTCATGTCTCCTAACACATCACTGTTGTTCAACCCTTCAATTTTTCATGATTGCTTTTAACCCGGATAGGTTTGCGTGACATGGATTAATAAGTAGCGTTTCCATATTTGTCGATTCAAGAATATTAGAATTGTAAGGAATTGATTTGATATTTTTTCTATAAAACATGTTATTAGTCTCTTCTTACAATTTGATTATTTTCCAAAGTTCATAAAAAATATCTATACTCTATATTTTTTAATTTAAATCGATAACTTTAAAAGTCGATACCTTCCGATTTTTTTTATTTGTGCAATATTAATAAAATTGATTAAAGTTAGAACACTTTAATTAACAGTTCAACTATACATTGGAATTCTCCTTACATCTCGATTAGCCAATTTTTTTTTATTGATTTAAAGAAAGCAATTTCACTGCAGATATAGGTATTTGACAATCCTCTATTCATCCGCTTTAATTTTATTTGCTAGTTTTTTTATTAATGTAGTTGATGAAGTGCTTCAAAGAAATTCAACATTCTACTTGGATAATAGTTAGTCAAGTCAGAGTTCTCTACAAAACAATACACTCCATGCTCCTATGTGCACAACCTTTATATATTTGTTTTCATCCTCGACCTTAAATCGAAACTCAAAACCTAGTCGCTCTTCTCACGGTCTCTTATTCCTCTGGACCTGTAAGTTCAAGAAAAAAACAACCAGCCATTGATGGGCTATAGGAGCAACCGGTTTGCCAAGTTGGAAGTGCAAGTGGTAAGCCTCCTTTTCTTCATCTTCCTCCATATTCCAGTGATATGAGCTTCCAAAATCTTTTTATAACATTGAATCTTAGCTATACTTATTCTATCTTCTTTGAGGACCAACCTTCCCTTTCCTTTGTACACATGATTGAGTTCTTTTGACCTTCAATATTTTTTCCATCAACTTGTATTTCTCTTATAGTATAGAGACCGCAAATTCTTGAATTAGGTAAACTTCTTGTTCATCGACATTTGTTTCCTTACCTATCAATTAGAACGATGATCATTATTTTCCTTCCTAGGTATTGTAAATCAGATCTTATCAAGATATCCAACATCCATTTTTACTCTCAAGAAGAATAGACTCCATGTGACATTCTTCATTGCGTCTTTAGAGAATGAGTTTATCACCTACATGACTTTTATGTCTCCAATATTTCTATGTGAGGGGATCTTTCATGAGCATCACTTTCCATAAATTCATAGGAGAATTATTGATATTTTTAATGATTTTAGCTACTTAGAGTATTATGTCTACCCTCTTTCCTCATGCAATGAACCTTGTTGACCCATCCAACCTATAAATGTCATATAATCAAATATATAAATTGAAAAGATACTTACTTGTCATGTGAAGATAAAATATTCTCCTTGATTTCTTTAATCGTGGTTGAAGAAGATGCATTGATGCTTCCTTCATATGTGATCCTCTATGAAATGGTATGAAGCTTTCCTTCTTGTCTTAAAATTTCTTCACCTTCTACGTCTAATACTTATGATTAACAAAATGTTGATTAACGTGAGATGGCATTGTCTTTCTATCACATAAGTGGATTATGGATTCTTGAATCATTATGTAGAAGAAGAGGTCTTGATGTTGTTTTCCCTAATGATAATTTTATAGTGGAGACCCATCACCGAACACCTTCATTCTATATTGATATCTCTGTGGTATAGACCAATACTGTGAAAGGAATCGAAAATTGTTGTCATGAACTTGAGTTTTAAGTACTTGTGATAAAAACTTAATTCTTTGATCGAGGTTTCCTAATCCTACTATCTCATCGAGATCTCAATAGTATAATACTGAGACTATGAGTATTATAGATTGTTGAAGGTTGTATAGGAAAAAATTCTTTGCTATTGTAGATTGCTTTTTGTAGACTTGATCCTTCAACCCTTAAACCTTGCTTTGATGTCTCTTTTTACTACCCTTCCATTGACTTTAGCACCTTAGCTCTCATACTATATTGAAGAATCTATGGAATTTAGTATTAGTAGGATCCTTCTAAACTTGATAGCAATTTGTGAAGTTCTTTTACAATTTATCTTAACTTGATCTTCTTCTTATTATTAGTGTGTGTGTTTCCTTCATCAATATTCTACCAAAACAAAGAGACATGAACACAAGATGTTTGGCTTTCTTCCAAGGAAAAAATCTCTCCTCTTGAAGAGGAAAACCCGCACAAAATTATTCTTATAGAGATTCCAATTGACGAATACTAAAACCTTCGCCCTTGACATACTATGTCACTCCAAGACCAAGACATTGATCATCTTTGAAGTCAATGTTGAGATTAATATCATAGTTGTACCAAAATTACTTCTTCATCTAAATCGTTGCTACACCATGAGTGCTCCTTAATATAGATCATTGCTCCACTTATTGAGAACCTCACTGCTTCATTTCCGTAGAGATCTTCACTCTATCTACAAGGTCATCATATCATTCTTCATTATGGCCTTATCTTCGTAGGGTTTTTGATCATGACTATGTAAAATATGTTGATAGAGTATTGCACTGAGATAATTTGTATGCTGAGATAGTGTATGTCATTGTGAGAGTTGTTCATAAGGGTTACCAAGATTATGATTGTATTCTAAAACAGAGAACCGAGACCTTATTCCTTTCACCCATGCCAGGACTTATGCTTTTGTGGTATACATCTGCAATTGCTTCACTCTTTCTCATCCTAACTGTTAATATCCCATCCTATAAACATCTAAGAGTCATGGTGAATTTGAGTCTTTGTCCTTATTTGATCTTGTAGATAAGTGTGAATAGATACATTCTTATAATGTAGATTGTAGTCCTTGTTCTTCACTGAATCATCTTAGAACAATGCGAGTTATGTTCTTCCTACACAACTTTAGCCATCCAAAATTCAGTCATGCACCCATAAAAAGTTATAGTCGTCCACCACATAAGAAATTTTAGAGATGTCCCAAATTATGTTGTGTAGTTTTGTAGATACCTTAGCTCAGTATTTATAGTAGTCTATCCTCCATAGTTGAGCCAACTTGAACAAGTGAAGAATTGTGTCATTTATATGAGGTGACATGTCACCTTTAGTTGTTTAATTCATTTTTGCAGACCGACATGAAGCATTGTTTTTCTTGTACTCTTCTTTGTTGAAGAATAATGCTTGTCTTGAAGGGCTTCTTGACACTAGGTTGACCCATGTGCATTGAATAAATGCTCATAAAGATATATTTAACATAATATTGATTCTTTGACTTTCCTAGACCTATGGAGTGAACAAGAAATTTATTCATATAATTTTATAAAAACAATATGTATTTTTCTTGACAAGTAAAATGATCAAAATTAGATTGACAAACACCGAACATAGTTACACTTTTCTTTAACGTAATGAAGGGAGGGAGGGATAGAGAGATAGAAAAGTGGTAGAGGGAGAGAGAGAGGGTAGAGAATGAGAGAATGAGAGAGGAGAAGTAAGTAGGAGAGAAAGAAGGAGAAAGGGGGTGACAAAGATATATACATAAATCTAGAGGGGGGTAGAGAGGGGAAGATGAGAGAGAGAGAGAGAGAGAGAGGAGAGAGAGAGAGTGAATAGGGGAGTTAGGGTACATATAGAATAAGAGAGAGAGGGAGATGGAGAAAATATGGAGGTGGGTGTTAGAGGATGAAAGAGAGAGGAGAAGAGAGAGAGGACATACATGAAAATATATACGGTTAGCGGTAAAAATGAGAGAGATGAGGGACGAAAGAGCAAATGAAGAGGAATACGAGAGATATATATAGAGAGAGATAATGAATGGATGGGAAATATATATATATATATTAATATTATACATATATATATATAATTATATAATATATATATCAAGAGATCAAGAGAGAGAGAAAGAGGAGGAGGGGGATATATGACAACCCCAAGTTAAAATTTCATGTAATAAAGTTAATAAAGGAAAAATAAGACCAAGGTCATGGGACATGTATTCCAAGTTGAATGTTGGGAAAATATCCTAGTGGGAATCACTTGTTGTTTAATATGGGTAAGGGGAAATTAGTAAAGGCATTGTCAAAAGTAATTATAGCAATTTTCTTTATAAAGAAATAAAGGAAGTTAGGAGAAAAGGAAGGTGAAAGGTCACATGTTTCATGTGAGGAAAAAATTGAAGGAAAGTGTAGGAAAAATAAATAAATTAGAGGCAACAACAATAATACAACATGAAAGCATCACTTTGGGGTGTTTTTTAGAGTTGAGTCTTTGAATTTGTTTCAAGGGAGTAAAAGAGAACCAAGAGGAGAAAGAAAGAAAGCAAGAAAAAAGGGACAAGAAGAGGAAAGGAAGGACAAGAAAGAAAAGGAAAGCAAAGATCATCCAATGGAAAGTTGGATCAGGAAACTTCATTGAGAATACTTGCAGGTATTAGGTTACATATATTATTTTCCAGTTGGTTTTGGCATGCATGGTACATACATCTCTGCATTTAGTTCATTTTCTATCATTGGCATGTGTCTTTCTTAGTTGGACAATGGTTTTAGCCTTGCATTTCCATTACTAGATAGTCATGGTGTGATGAGATTTAGTCTCGGTTGATCTTTTGATTTCTGAAACGTTTTGGATATGGGTGTAGTGGTCTCAGGAAAGTCCCAAGGGTTGTGGGTGTAGATGGTTTTCTCTGGGAAGCCCTCAACAAGTGGGTGGAGATAGGAAAATTCCTCAAGGGATGGTGAAGGAATTCCAAGGCATCCAAGTTTTGTTTGGTTTTGTGATCTTGAGACAGGTTTAGGTGAGATCACGGTAGGGTGAGGGTGGAGGGTATTTAACTTCTAGATTCTCTTTTTTTTTATGGATTGGTTTATCCCATGAGATCCCACATTCATGCTTAGAATATGGCACAAGGATGATTCGTTGAATGAGAGATTTGGTTCAACCTAATCTATGGTTAGGTGGTACATGCATGTTTGTGACATGGTTGCCTTTTCCATAAGTTAATAAGAGTTTCCTCTTGTATTTTATGAGTAAATGTAATTCTTATTATGTGGCTTTAATGGTTGTTCTATCATTGTTATTTATTTTGTTAAATGTTTTTTATATGTATGGTTTTATGACATATTATAATCATTGATATTATCATATTTGTTTGGAAAATGAAGGGTTATTGAATGGATGACATAATAGATGTTATGAAAACTATTATGGGAGGTAACTAGACCTTGTTTATGATTCTATGATAATTTTAAGATATTTGTGTTCAAATATACATTCATGACCTATAGATTTCATGTTCACCATGTATTTGAGAGGATGAGTTTCATCGGTAGACCATGTCAGGTCAAGTCTGTCTCTAATTTTTGTGTTAAAATCTTTGTCCTTGTGTCATTTATTATTTTGGAAATTTCTATCAAGTTATGGGCAGACGTATGGATCGTAGCCCTAAACAAGTGGCTGAGATCTCAAAGTCATGCATATATAACTATGTAGTTTAAATTGCAGTTGCTTGGAGGTAGGTTCATCCATGCAACAAGAGGCTTATAGTCACTCACTTTCATTTTTGTTTAAGTGATCGGATGTCCAACTCACTCAAAATTCAAGTTGGCTTAGGGTTTTGGCACTTGGAGTGGTGGGTTGGCTCCTAGGTGTCCTATAGCTCCTAAGGAAGGCCAACAAAGTTTTGGTCCACTGATTCCGCTTCCTAAATTCTAATTAGGGAGTTGATTCATGTCATAGTAGACCTCTTCTAATGTCTACCCCAACAAGCTAATTAATGTGGATAAATGTGGGAGATGGCATTACAAATTGGTATGAAGGCAAGGTTCAGTACTTGGATGAGATGGGCTAGATGTATGTGTTTATGCATGCATTATGAAGGTTATGTTTGTCTTTCATGATGTTATGGTATGTAGATTGTATTGTCATGCATGATGTTGGAATATTAGTATGATCATGATTATACATGTATTGTGTTTATATGGAGTGAATTTTCAAATGAGATAAGCCTCCCCTGAACGTCATTGGGGTATGATTTTGATTATGGTATCTATTTGGTTTATTTGACATGGCATTGTTGTAGGAAGAAAAGAATCAAGGATAATGAGAAAAATGGTGGAATAAAATTCATGTGAATCTCCCTAAAGCTTAGTAGGGTAGCAAGGAGATGCATATTCTCTTAATATAGCAGAAACATTGAGGAGTTCTAGGGTAGAGATCAAAAATTGCAAGGAAGATAATGAGAGGTTGGTTGAGCCTCAAGAAATAATAACAATCGCTTAAGAAAAGAAATCAGATGTTAATGCAATGATCCTTTATATTTTTTCATACATACAAAGACAAGGATAGCTAAGGATTAGCCAAGAATATGAAGAGAAGACTAATGGGGTATTTGGTAGCAAGTCCCGATCAGGATACAGGTCAGATATAGGGGACACAATCCGAGGTGGAAAATACTTGGATACACCTAACATGATGGCCGATATGTATAGTTTTCATTTTAGTTCATTATCGTGGAGATATCATCGCCATTATCCTTATAGGTGAAGTGAGTACTTTCTTGAGGATTTCAAGAAATTCAAGACCCCTACATTTGATGGAGAGATGAAGAAGTCAAAAGATGTAGAGGTGTGGTTTCTTGGGATGAATAAATTATTCAGATTGCATAACTATTCGAAGAACATGAAAACTAAGATAGTTACTTTCAGTCTTAAATGGAAATCATATATCTTGTGGGAATATGTGAATAATGTCAAAGGAATTCAAGAAGAAGAGTTGATTTGGGATGAGTTTGAGAGAATCTTCAAGAAGAAGTACCTAATGACAAAGCTAAGGCGATTTACGAGTTGCAGATGGGTTCTATGAAATATGATGAGTATACTAACAAGTTTTTAGGGTTGTTGAGGTATGTTCCTTAGCTCACGGATGAGAAATCAAAAATTCAAAGGTTCAACAGTGGGTTTCCAGTAGCCATCATGAAACTTAAGCCTTTTTATGAGCAATAAAACCGTAAAAAGGAGCCTAAGCGTGATTTGAAGGGCAATGAGAAATTTAAAGGGAAGTGAAAGTAAATAGGGGAAGACCTCAAGTTGCATGTGAGAAAGAGAATGTTGTTCCTTAAAGTAAGTTTAATGCAATTGAGAAGAGACATGGACCGCATCCTGGAGAGCACCAAAATAGAGGTGACGGTAGAGGACTGTTGTAGTATTGGATTTGCGGAAATGATCATTTCAAGAATTATTTTCCATTGTACCAAGGTGGTAAGCCTCACATATATAGAGCTAAGGAGGCATAGATAGTTGGGGATCATGGTCATAGGACTCCTTAGATTTCTGTAGTTGTGGACAACAAGCAGGAGAATCACTAGGCATCTATTATTGAGATGGAAGGTAATCTTTGTGATTTAGTTGTTTCTATTTTGATTGACCTTGGGTAGAATTATAGATATGTTAATCCTGAATTGGTGGATAAGTGTGGTTTTAGAAAATAAGTGTATGCAAAATCTTGATCAGTGTAGTTTCCTATAGGTACTAAGAAGAGAGTTCACCATTGGGTAAGAGCATGTCCATTTGAGTTGAATGGTATGCCTACATAGGCACATGTAAATGTGCTTCCATTGGGATCATATAACATGTTTTTTAGTATGGATTGGTTTTATCTCCATAGGACCAAAGTAGATTGTTATGACAATGCTATTGAATGCCAAGATGATAATAAGCAAAAGAGAATCTTGCAAGGAAACAAGAAGCCTACATCTGTGAGGATAGTTACAACTATGTAGACTAAACGCAACTGCATGAAGGGTTGTGTACTATTTGCAGCTCATATTTCTAGTGACAAGGGTAAGGATGTTAAGGATGTGGAAATCCTTAAGAGGTAAGTTGTCTTACAACATTTTAAGGATATGTTTCTAGTAGATATTTCGGAGTTTCCTCCCCATAGGGAAGTGGAATTTTCTATTGAGTTGGTACCAAGAGAAGCACCAACATCAAAGGAAACGTACACGATGAGTACTCCATAGTTAGTTGAAATGAAGTTATAGTTGAAGGAAATTCTTGATAAGGGATAAATTAAGCCAAGTGCATCGTCTTGGGGTATACTCTTGAGAGTTTTTTCAGTCTAAGGATGAGTAATATAGTCGAAGGTAAAGAGTTTGGTGAATCTCAGTGTACTCAACTACAAGTGTACGATGAATGTAAGGAATTTTTAGAATAGGCATAGAAAGAACACAAAAATGCTCATGAATCCCACTGTGCTCAGCTACAAGTGGATGATGAATATAACGAGTATGGAGAAGAAGAAAAGAAGGAGAACATAGATGCTTGTGAACCCCATTGTGCACATCCACTAATGGATGAAGATTTGATGAATGGAGCAATAAACATTGTTGATGACAATGATTTGCCATTGGAGCAACAAATGTTATGGTGAATCCAACAATTCAATTTGTTGATGTTCATTTTGATGAAATCATGTTTCCTAATGATGAATGGTTGCAAATGGTGCAACAAAAACATGAGATTGAAATGATGCTATTTGGTGAGAGAACCTCACTTGAGGCTGAAAACCAAGTGGAAGAAAACCTCTTTGAGGCATGAACTGACAAAAGAAGAGAATAAGGAACATAACTATCATGGTTCTGCAAATATTTTTAATCCTAACATTGATTTCCAGCATGCAGTTAAGCAAGAATAATATGAAAAGGAGTTAAAGTTCCTTGAAGCAAGGCTTCCAACACCGTGCATTGATAAACTATATAAAAAAGATGCAGAAACAAAGGTGGAAGTCAACACACATGATAAAAATATCAATGATATTTTCATGAAGTGGAGTCCTGAAGAGGTAAATTTTTATTATAGAGATATATTACAGCAAAATATTGATGATGAAAGCCATAAAACATAAGATTATATGTGGTACCAGTGCATATACAAGCCAATTTTTGAAGAAATCCAACACATGGTTAGATAACCTATAACAATAGAAGACCTGCACCAACAAATGACGAGACAATTTTTTGAAGAAATCCAACACATGGTTAGATAACCTATAACAATAGAAGACTGCCCAACAAATGAAGAAAAAGGAGATCTGAGCTTAAAGAATTTTAAATTAAAATTATAAAAAATGCCAATAATATATAAAGAAAAAAATTTTAATATTACTAAAAAATATAATAAAATTATAATGATAAGAAATATATAATTTATTGTTTTATATACAAAAAAAAAATAAAAAAATTTCCAAATATTTATAGATAGAACAATAAAATCTTATAAAGAAAAAACATGCGGATAAATTGACAAAAAATGTGGAAAAATGAAAATAATAGTTTCCCGAATTGGAAATAACAAATGGAAGTACCATTAAAAATATTGAAAAGGAAGAAAAAGATAGAGATGGTTTGTGAGATATATATTATTAAATAATATAATATTGATTATTAATCATATATATTTAATTAGATTAATATATTTATATATTATGATAAGAATAGAGATAAATAATATATCAATTTAATTTCGTGATCAACATTGTCCCCCCTGAAATTAACCGTATTGGATCTCCAAAACATAATGATTAAAACAATGAATTAACATTTTAGAAAGCATTTGTCTGCATTTTAAATAAAAGAATCTTGTTTTGGCATACAATATTTGTTTAAGAAAAGATACTTACGGGGACTGGAGATGCAAATTACATCATGCACCCGCGTATACCTTAGCTGGCACTAAATGTAATGGTGTTATGGACCTGACATCACGATAAGGGAACCTTACAACAACAATATCCATAAGTACAGCTACTGTAAATCTAATTTCTAATCTGATAAACATGTTAGGGTTATTAAACGTAAAAGTATTAATATTTTTTATACATGAAACTTTTATGTGTGCATGCCATTGATATCCGACAACTTCCACTGCAAATATATTACTTCATGTAATTGCCCTATGTCTGCTCAGATGCATGGACAGTGTGCATAAACTCTTGCATCAACAACTTAACGCATGAATCATACTCATCCACCATATTGCTTCCAAGAAAATCGCCAACAACTGGTACAACATCGTCTCTTCCTTCAGAGCCTTCTTCCTTGAGAAGTGCAACCATAATATTTATACCAAAATGCAAATGAGACGATGCCATGCTTTTTAAACCGGCAAGCACAAGTTCTATCATTCGGACAATTTGTGTTACTATATCTGATTCTTGCAGCGTTTTCTTCAACTCCGAGAAAAACTCATTTTCTCCTTCATGAGACGTGGATGTGAGTATAGAATTAATTAACCAGAGCCCTCCTTCAAGTGCTACACTAATTAGATCAACAGTCTTCGCTTCATCATCTTCATTCCTATTCTTCACCATTCTAGACCTACATTTATCAGTTATTGATGCTTGGTGCAGGTAATCCAAACGCGAAATGCAAAGAATTACTGAATCAACTAGAACGAGGACATATTTAGACTCTGAGTTGCTGCAACTCATTCGATATTTCATCCAGGCAGCCTTTAGGATTGCCATTCCGTTGTAGAGGTCTTCATTAGCTATATCGCTGAGATTCTCACGCCCTAACGTACGGAGAGTGATGTGGACTGTCAAAGAGCAGAAAAGATCGAGCCTAGACGTAGATAGAATTTCAATGTTCAAGTCGTAAAACATCCCACGACAAATTCTTAAAACCATGCCCTGTATTTTCTCTTGATCGCATCGCGTTACAAGTGAACACACAGCGGTAGCAATCGCGAGGAAAAGCTGTGGAGGAAAATTGGTATCCTTCAAACCAATGACATCCACGATCTTGCACAATTCTTTCAAAACATCACCTGAAGAGAACTGGTGAGAGCATAAAAGAGAAAACCGTCCATTTAACACCTGCAACAAGTATTCGTATCCTCCTATTGAACAGAACACATCCCTGTTTTCCCTCCGGTATTGGCAATAAAGACGGAGCAGATTGAATTTCTGCCACAACACTTTCCAGCAATCTTTAAACTTCTGCCGCAAAACTTTCCAATAATGCTCAGCCCGCAAGTCTTTCCTTCCTTTCTGCCACAAGTCTTTCCGACAATGTCTTGCTTCCAGGCCTCCCTTTTCCTCCTCAACATTTACAAGCCGTTCATAATCGGAAACCAATCCCTTCATGAAAATTGTCATCTCTGCTTCGCTTAAGGCTTGAGTATAGTCCGAAATGACATCAAGCGTTAGGGTTAGGCTTGAGTTGTTTACTATGTATCGTTGCATTTCTCGTCTCAGCGCAGCTTGGGGAATGACATTGCTAATGTCTAAGGGCCGCCGGGTAAATGGATCAACTGCCTCGTTCTTGGCATCCCAAATAGTCTCCAACGTCGTCCGGTTGTATAGAACCTGAGCTGTGTCTTCTCTTAGCGGTAGCCGAATCGGATCATACGCAAATTCTTGAAGGAAGATATCCAGATATTTTTCAGGAATGTCAATCATCTCAGAATCCATTTTCGGCCTTAATGGTGAAGACAATTTGTTTTTATCTTACAAAATGGTGGTTGTGGTTTTGTAATATAAGATACCATATATATCTTAATCTAATATATATATTTCAACTTAAAATTTTTAGGTAGAAATCATATAATAGAAATTTTTGGGCGACACTTTTTCGAAACACAAGTGTGGTTTATCAGATCATGAGCCACACTTGTCTGTTCCAAACGCCTAGACCAAAAATTTATTATTGTGATTTCTACTGAAAAAACTTTGTTTAATTTATTATGGATCACAAAAGTTTGAATACAAAAAATGATACATTATCTCCTAAAATGTGATTAACATCTAATGATGTACATGGGTTTATTTTAATTATTTTATAAAATATTATATTTATTTTCTTGGTTTATATTAAGTTGATTATGTGGGGTAAATTAATTTGAATATGTTTTACTTTCTTAAATTTTTTTTATTTACTTATTAGGGGACATTCACTATAATAATAGAAAACTTATTAAGGTTGACGATGAATGTTTATAGTTAGTGTTTGAGATATGTTTTTCTATTTTTTTTAAAGTTAATCGGGTTTACTATGATTAAATATAATAGATTATGTTTCATTATAGTTAAAAATGTTTGATCATATTTTATTACACTTTATTGTATTTGACCATAATTGATATTGGTGGCTAATGGTTGACAACAAAATTTAAATTTCATTACCATAATATTAGACATATATACATTTAATGTTGTTTAATTAAATCTCTTTGAAATTTGTTGTGATAGTGTGACTTGTTTATATAGAATTTTCTCGAACCTTCCTCAAATTCCATAAAATCTTCATATTTCTATAAATAATAAAATATGTGCACAGTAATTGGTATGCAATCAAATCCTTATGAAATTGTGAGCCCATTTGATTCAAATGTTTTATACACATTTTTTTCTTTATTCATGAATATGGTGGAATTATATTTAATAATTATATTTATGAGTAATTTTGGTCATTCCATAACCAGTAGGGGTCATACTCATCAATTTGGTTTTTGGCTTAGCCATGACCTTATTCTTATTCTTATATTTATTTACAACGTAACTTTCATGAGTAGATATTGTATTGAGTGGTAAAATACTTATTTGATAGTGATGTTGCTTGTTTCAAATGTAGTAATCAAACCCCTTTTCTTCAATGCTTTTTCTTGCTAGGCTTTTGTCCTTATTTCTTTCCACGCGTTCACAATTTCTTCATGTATTCGAGATGATATTTCAATACATAGGGGTGGGTACAAACTCATGATGGTCTCTCATGAAAATGTAATGGAAATGGAAGCTCGCAAGAAAAGAATCTATTAACTTGCAGGAATGATTAGATATACTTATACAATAAATTTTAAAATGGTTTTAAAATATAAAAATGTAGATAAATGAATTATGTTTTCAAATATGTAATTTTTCTTCATATAAATCATGTCTACTTATGTGATATGAGCTTCCTCCGGACCTCCGACCTGTGGGGTACATGGACTAAACTCAAATCGACGTGGTAGGTTTTGAGCAAACCGGTTTAGTCGGTATGTCCGTGTAATTGGTGTGGTACATGTACAATCCTGGCTTCAGATCGAGCCCAGTTCCTTCCTCGCATTGGCATCAACCGGACTCTTAAATATGTTGGGTTTGGGATAAGATAAAAGACATCTTATTTTTAACTATGGAAAATGTTACGGGTTAATATTAGGCAATGAGTAAATTAAAAAAAAAAAACATTTTTTTTTTTTTTTAAATGATTCACCCAAATTTTACATTATAATTTTCTTATCCTAAAAATCGTTAAAATTATATCGATTCTATCTATAAAATAATTAGAAATAGGGATATTTTTATAAACATATCAACAAACGCTGTATAACTTTCATATTAACAATAGGAAGACTCGCCAATATTTATAAAGTTTAAGATAAATTTCCATCCTTAAAATTTTCTTTGCTTCCATATGTTCCCAAAATTAATATTATTTTAATACATCAATAATATTAACTTCCTCCCCATACTTGCCTTAAAAACTATAGCAAAACACTCAAATCTTCCATAAACCCAAAGAAAAAGATCTAATACCAAAATATAATGAGAGTGCATGAAGAAACATTAACCGAAGTTGGACCTCCCCACTTCCTCACTAACTTCCTTGCCTTGGCGACTTGGCCCTACTCATGAGGCCCCATATCTTCCATCCTTTTACCGTTGAGCTACAACCTCCCGAGGAAACTCTCTAACAATTTCTTTCACCTTGTCGAATATGTTGTAGTTGATCAGCTCTAGATTAGAGATGAGCAGGTTGGTCTCCATTTTCACTATCTTTCTCTCTAACAATGCCTCCACATTCTCAAACTTTGCATTGATGCACTCAACGTTGGTTGCATGATCCCTGTCCAACAGTTCGACCCAAGCGGTGATGAGATCGAGCCTACCCATAAGTAATTTAAACAAGAACTTTGTGGCGCTCTTCGAGTGAGCCAAGTCCTCCTTAGAGGATTTCTTATCCTATCCTTCCTTCAGACCCATGACAATATGCTTCCAACCCACACTACTATCGAATCAACACCCCAAACTCACTACAACTAATGATTCAAGAGAGGTATGCATATCCTTAAATACACAAATTCCTTCTTGCTCTTCGTGCTCTTCATTCTCATCGACTCATTCCAGAATAACATCGAGATATTTAATCCCCAGTCCCATTAAATATGCTTGTTGTCCAAGGGATGTGCCAAACTACCCTTGCAACTAATACATCGGATAATGAGACATTGTCAATTGCTTCACCATTAATCTTCAAAGAAATATACAATCATTCTTCATTCTTGAAGTGATGGATTCCCCATACTATGCATAGGATTAATTATTTTCCTCTATATGGCTTGTGAGGTGATAATATGAGGATCTAGGAGGACGCCATGCATTAATAGCTAGTAGTCCCTTCCGCACCTATCATGTTTTCCAGTTACACTTACCCACATCATCCCTCCATTAGCAATTATGAGGAGGGCATTAATTTCTCCCCTGACCAACATTTTGTTATGGAATGGGTAGGTGGCCCATCTCCCTCCCATCAATCTCACACTTGGCTTTTCCCAAGGTCACGCCGTGATTCGCCAGCTCGTCGACAACCTTGCTAAGGTTTTAGAAGATGTGAAATAACTCAATTGAGCAATTTTTTTTTAACTTGTAGTATATTCTTAAAACAATATGTAGAAAGCCTTGTGCCATGCTTATGAGCATTAGAGGTTGTGAACATTCTTATAACTAACATGGAGTCCCCTATCACTAGTCTTGCTTTGTTGTTGTTGATCACTTCTAATCCTCATACATAACTTATCCTAACTTGTTCGTCGAAAAAACAAAACACTACCGCGACACCTGTTAACCATGCAATATATAATATTAAAATAAATTTTATTTATAAATTTATAATTTAAAAACATTAAAATTTATATATATAAATATAATAATATCACACAATCATTATTTTCTCAAGAATTACTTTAATTTTTAAAACTCCAAACCTTCAAAATCTAATACTAAGCAAAAAAAATTTTATATTTATATAAACAAAAAATAATACCTATAAAAATATTTATAAATTTTTTTATTTTTTTTTAATATTTACTTAAATTTAATCACATAAATTTTTCCTATCAAATAAATCATTACTCGATATATGATATCTAAAGAAAATATATGTGATATAAATTAATCAGTTAATTAATTAAAAAATAAAAGGGATATATCTGAAACGTATCATATATGGATAGGTTTAATTATAATAAAGAGATATAATTAAATATAATGTAGAAAAATAAAATATAATTTAAACAATTTCATAAAATTTAAATAACCTATAAATAAAACTAAAGATATTAGAGTTTCATCTACTAATATTAAAAATATGGTGTAAAAGCAAACAACATAACGCAATTTCCAATATGGCACAAATATCTATCACTAAGGCAGGATGAACTAAAATTTCCTCCAAATATTCGATACATTAAAATTAGAACAAAGAGTAATTAGATACATCTTCCAATACTGTGTTAAGGCATGGAATATAGTAATTGAAATGGTGGCTTTTTACCTTTATTTAGGTGGATCACTATAGCAAATAACTTGTTACTCTTACGAATAACTAAACTTTTTTTAACACAAATTGGTTTGGTCGTTTTATTTGGCCTTTTCCTGAGCCGACAGGCTAAAACAACATGTTATATTCATCTTTTAGCTTGGCATTTGGAAACTTCGCTTCGCAAAGTAAATTAATGCTAACATTAGTTGAAAATATTAAATGTAGTTTTTTTTTGTGGTTTGGATATACCTCCTATTACCTATGTCTTATAATCTTGTCTTATATGTTTATAAGACAAGTTATATGGTAGGCCACAAACATGTCACTTGACCAAAGAGACCAGACCAGATGGGCCTGTGCATGGTAACCAATGTTGGGCCTCCCCTGTCAAATTACAGGGCCATGACGATTGCTCCAAGAGGGGTCTCAGTGACAGTTAAGTCGAGGAAGCTGATGTTTATAAAGAAAGACAAGAAGCTGAGCTACGTTATGAGCATCAATGCCAAGCCTGTGAAGCTTCTCTAGAGAAATTTAGAAAAAATAGTATTTGGGCAATTTCTTTGGAGTGACAAGAAGCATGTTGTGCAAAGCCCAATATCCAGAAGAATGTCTTGCAGAGCCCAATAGCAACTCTTCTGCATGTATTACTTTTTTGCAGCCTCTTAAGCTACAAAAAATTCAAAACACTAGACCAATATGTAGGTGAAATACCTTCTACATGGGATATATCTCTCTTTTTCGGGATATTAATTCACAACATTTGATTTCTATTTTTCTACAAAATGATCAATTTATATTGATAAGTTTACATAATTGTTCACAACATCAAAGCTAATAGGGGTAAGTATTGTAGTTGGCATTCATAATACTATAGAAATACATCCCAAGGATGGGCAATAGTTCTTGCTATTTGATGAACCTACAAACTGATGCACTCATTTTTTCAATCATCTGTATAAAATATGCATCAGAATGCAAGGGTTTATTTGTATTATATTGTGTCTTAAAGCTATAGGTGAGAAATCTACAATTCACACCTGTGCATTTCACAAATACACGTAAATATCTTTGACATAAGTAGTACACATTTGAGGGTTTGTGTGGTCTTTCTCTATGCTGGTTTGCTTCGAATAGCTTTGTGAACTGGTGCTTCCCCTATTTTTCCTTTGAAGGTACGCCTATTGAACAACCAAGTTAAGGATTGACAAAAAAATAAATAAAACAGATTTATCGTATAGGAATTGCTACAAGGAGTTTTTATTTTTTGTTTCGAAGCTCATACTCTACCTTTTAATGATAGTTTCTCTACTAATTTTATAGTCGGAGGATTTTGACATTTGAATGATTCGAACTATGGTCAGCAAGAGGATTCGATTCTAGATGAATTTCATCTTTAATTGTTTTGGTTGAAGTTCTTGCTTGTTTCTTCTTGTTACGCACCCTCCCTTAATGCGAGTATTAGGAGCATTAACCTACGCCATTGATATCTTTGAATCGAACTCATTTTACTGAGGTTAAAGGAGATTTAGAGCCTTTCTAAAAAGATTATGAAAATAAACTAAAATCCTGCATAAAAATCTCCGCAAAACTAAATTTTCCCGATTCTTGCACTTCAGGAATCAAATCTAGATAAAGGCTTAACTACTTATAATAAGATTAGGAGGATCACATTTCAAAACCAAACCTGGTTTTTCACTATTGACAAGCAATCAATCGCAGGAGAATGAATATTTGTGACATTGCCTAAAATTGTGCGCCTTTTAGGCTGAGAATTGCTTGCATTTGTAGCAATATCATCCACTCTAGCTCACTTAGGCTCTCATTTCCTGGATTTCTCCTCATATACCCGTGATTGAATCACATGAGCAATAGCTTTTGAAACATAGGCAGCTCGAGTTCAAGTAATACACACGCAATTTTCCTATCCCCTGGTATCTTTAATCTCCCCACCAAAAACAGGATCCACTAATAGACAAATCACTAGAAATCCTTCATTCTAAACAACATTAACACATAATTTGTTTCCATGACTTCTTAACTTCTTGACATCAAGAAACTTTTTTGATTTACTAGAATAACAGACTACCGAGAAATATCAAAATACTAAAATGAGAATTTTACAGAGTGTCTATAGTAGTCACCAAGGAAAATAAGGTTTTCTTCAAGAAATAAGGACTTGTTGTATGAAATCATGTAAAAACTAAGAAATCCTTGTCAAAATTAGCCTTGTTTGCAGTGAAAGTCTTGCAAATATTATTAGGGGTTGAAGGCACGAAATGCGATTGGTGAAATTCTAGGCACAATCCACAGTTTATCAATCCACAGTTTATCTGGGACAGTTCTCTCCAACACTGCGATAAGCAGTATATATTCGTCGCTAAACCAGAAGGGGAAATGACTAAATCTTTAGAGGAAATATTTGGGCTACATTGTGCATTAGTTCTATAATTCGAGAGCAAGGATTTCATAGTAGTTGTGAAATGTTGTGGCTAATTGCTTTTCCTAGTGTTGCAACTCTATTGTGACTAAGACATGCCACTAAGCCAAAAAAAGGATGGGCTCTACCACATGGAATCATTAGACTATTTACGCGTGTAAGTGATCCGTGTAATCCATACAAGTATGTTGTCATGTTGCAATCTGAGCAATAATTAAAAATTAAGTCAAGAATTTTAAAAATTGTTTAATTAGAATGAAACTTTTAAATTATTCTTTTCGCTGAGTGTATATCTTAGATGGCCACATTAAACCACGTTGATGGTGAATCAACAAGTGAGTTCCCTGTTTCACTTGACTCAATTCCAAAATTGATACAATTCGTTCACTTACGCCATCGTATTCTTTTTGTTCAATTTGTGGAGGAGGTGTTATCATTCCAAAATTTCTCTAGAGTTATTGGGAAAGAAATAATTGAGGTAACCACAAACCTACTTTGGAGATTAGGATATAGCCTTCCTAATACTCAGAGAGGGCTCTAACTTTATGATTTAACTTTGTTTAGTTAATTGATTTTAGGCTAGTTATGATTGTAGTTGGGTTTTGATTTGGATTTGGTGGTGGAATCACTGACTTAGATGGATAGAGGGATGTCTTTTACCATTGGGCTATGGGGTCAAGTATCAGGCAAACAAGACTGGATCAAGTTCTAAAAATAGTATCTATAGCGCAAGGTAGCTAAGTAATTTTAGATCCTAGGGCTGGATGGTGATGTGGTTTTCAATCAGATCCAAGGAGCAATTATGGATTCCTTAGAACGAATCATGAAGGAAGTGAAAGAGGTCAACCGGGATGGGAGAACAATTAAGGATTCTGAAATCCAGATATCAGAAGAAAACATTAAAATGATTAACTGTTCAAGGCGAGTGTACTTAAGAAAATTCTGAAATAAATTTCCATTTAATTCATTCAATTTAGATAACATGTAAGTTTGTGAAATACATAAGAGAATAACAATTTGACAAAAGAAAATACTTCACTGAAGTACCTCAACACATGAATCCTGTAATGCAATCTCTTTATTACTCAGTCTAGTCTGGTGACTTGAAAAATTGTTACAATGAATGTTCAGGTTATAGATCAATACAACTCTACAAATGCTTAGAAATCTGCACCCAATACTTTGAATTATGAAGTATTGATACAAAAATAGTTTACAAAATATCCCAAACTATCTTGGGAATTAGTCTAGGAAAAAGAAATATCTTCATGCAAGAAGATAGAGACAGATGTTCACTTGTTGTATGTTGTCCCTGTTTATTTGGCGGTGTTGTCTTTATGCTTTTGATCTTTTGCTACTTATTCTTTGCCTTACTGTTGGTCTTCACGCTGGATGTTCTTTTTACTTTTCCTTGTTAAATAATACTCTTTACCCTGATACTCTTTCATTTGGCTGGCCTATTATTTTTCCTTTACTGTGCATGTTCACTTTGACTATGCATTTTTAAAATAAGTCATTTAACTTCTCCCAAATATATGCATCTTGTAATTTTATATTGACCATTTTTCTGTAAATTTCATCTACTTTTCTATAATTAGCAAAAGTGGGTATGTTCACAAAAAGGTGTTTTACCTCATGTTGGAGGTAAAACAGGTTCTCAAATATCTGATATAGAACATTTCCAGTAAGCATCCCCTTCATAGAAGAATTATTTGGCTGATCCCTTGCCACCTCTCTGATTTTCCTATTGTAGTCTTCTTGAGGCATCAATTTGTCATTTATCACTAAGGGATTTGGCAGACCTTTTTGTCTTAAAACATCAAATTGTACTATGAACCTGTCTATAGCTAGTTGCATGTTTTTGGATTTCTCCTGAAGGTTCTCCATGTTTTTAACATCCAGTGTGGTGCTTGCCGTATCAGCTATGTCCAGCTCCTACAATTCATGTTTATTTTTAGAGTTAAGAAAATGGATTGTTCTAGTGGCTTCTTCTACCATGTCTCCCAGTTCATCCTTAACTCTTTGTATTGCTACTGTAGCTTCTTGAATAAGTCATTTTTCTCAAAGATGACTTGTATAAATGGCCAAATATCATTGACGAATTCAAAGATATTAGCCCAGAACTGTTCTTTAGCTTGGCGAAGTGGCTCCTTCAATGTTAGTTCTTTCTCTGAGCTCCTCATTCTTTTAGTCAAACTGGTTGACTTTTGAACTGCCTCCTTGTGCATAATTTGTGAAAGCTTATTCTTGTTTTCTAAACTTGTTATCTTTTCTTTAATATTATTTATCTTTGTGGTCTGAATTGAAATGTCTTCCATTGCTTTCACAAATTTTCTTGCCTCATCACTTGGCTGTGTTGTTGTTGTTTTAGAACATGTTGCTGATGTAGATGTTGTTACAGCTAGAAGCATTGTAGCCAATGGAGCTGTAAGAGCCAATGAAGCTGGCAAGGTGGATGGTATTTCTGTAGTGACTGTTGGAATGACAATGGCACTGGAAGTCTCAAGGCTGGCCTATTTCAACCATATTAAGTTGTCCAACTCCTTCTCCATTTCTTTCAATTGGTCATTAAGTTGTAGAACCAGATCCATCATCTCCTCCTGTTGTGTTTGGCTTTATAATACATCTTTTGTCTGTGGATGCTCTAAATCAGGCAGTTTTAGTTTCTTCTTCAAAGCAGCAATATCCTCATTCTCTTTCTTTATCAATTTCTTAGCAACCTTGACATCATTGGGATCATGTGCAAGCTCAATCACCGAGTCTTCCAGTGACTTGATTCTATTGTCCTTGGCCTGTGAGGAGGCCTCTTCTAGTGCGTACTATGTAGTGATATTATCTAATGAACCTTGAAGTTTGTGTACAATCATACCTTTATTTTTCATGGTGGAATAGATCATCTCACCAGTCTATTTGTGAAACTCAATTTGGTCAATGGGGTGAACATCCCTGGCCAAGACTTCAAAATTTGTTTTCTTATAGTTTGGTAATTATCTTGGTTGCTGGACTGTAGGTTGCATGAAAGTCATTTACATCTTCCCAATATAAATGTCGAAGGCTGATGTTAAGCTATTTTGATTGGAAGGTGTTTACTTGAAGTACTTGGCATAAGTCTGATCCTTCAATGTCTCATTCCTCAACTTAATCTCCTTGTACCTATCTTTAATATCTTTCCCTATATCCACAGGCTTGGTGGATGAAGAGACTTCAATGTTGAGTTGTTTCTCAATAAGTTGAGTGTTTGATGTAGAAGGCTAGTGTGTTTCTTCTAAAGATGTTGGGCCTTTGCTCCTTCCTGCCATTGTGTCTCTATCAGTGATTTCCAATGTTCCAATGATGTCTTCCTATTCAGTTACATGATTAATCTTGGGCCTCTTCTTGTAACTAATCTTAATTTTTTCATCTGTAGTTTCCATTGTTGAACTAGAACCTTCTTCCCTGGTTCCTTTCACATTACTGTCTTCATTTGTTGGAGTTTGTAGGATGGGAGTAATATTCATCTGTTCTCCTAGGGATGGAACTTGCAGAAAGGAACTAGTATCAATTTATTTTTCCACACATATCAATGTATTTTCCACATCTACTATTGTACTATCCATGTTTATCAAAATGTTTTCCAACCATTTAGACTGGTTGGAAAATCTCTCAGTGTTTGGCCTAGGATGATGTATGAAAGGACCCAATTTGACTTTGAGCCTTAGTTCATTTATGACTCCATGAGGGTCATATTGCCATATAAAACTATTCTTGAACTTCATCTGTTGTAGAATCTTATCTTCCTCTGGTCCAGCTTCCCCACTATTACAAATAAATGGGCCCAATTGGTTTTTTCATTTTAAATTGAATCTTCTTCTTGGCTGCCAGGAAATTAAATGCATCAAATTTTATAATTTGCGTAAAGTACTCTAATGAAAATATCCTCATGGGGAGGCATTTAGGCAGTTTGTAGCGAACTAGTTGCCATCCATATATCCTTATCTCTGTTTGGTCCTCATATAAATACCATTCTCCCACTCTACTATTCTTTGCCAACTGTAAAACAATTTTAATTTCTTGACTGATCTTGGGCTAATAGCTACGGGTTAGCATGTTTATAACAGGATGCACAAATGAATCAACGAAGTCTTTGTAAGTAAATACAGTGGAATACATTTGGATCAATGGTGTCCAATGGATGACTGATCTTGGACTTCCTTTGGTGTCTAACTTCTGAATGTTGACTGGAAATTTGTCTGTATAGTAATACAAGAAAATGTGAAACAAAAATAAAGAGTGTTTGAATACTTTCTCATTTGGTAGTCTGATAAACTGCTAATGGATTCTGTCTGCAAACAACCTCATGCACATGTTCATTTGTGGCGTACCCTAGAATGCAAGAGAGCATGGTAATAATTTGTCTGTCTGTCTTAGAGAAAATGGTGGCAGCATAAGGAAGACTATCTGTTGGAGTGTGAGACTCTTTAATGATTAAAGTTTGAATAATCTGAGCTTTCTTAGGAATATCTAGCTTGGTGTAGCGGTTAAGTAATCCTTCAATTGAAAGTGGGGTCTCATTTTGACTTGACTTGATTTGCAGCATTTGATTTATATATTCTTCTGTAATGGTGAACAAAACCTATTGATCAGGGGTGACTATGGCTCTTTGACTTGGAATATAGCATGCTTGGCAGAAGTGGATGATTTTTGGGAATGGGTGTACCTATGGGAAACAATACATTGTAAAATTTGACTCCCAAAGGTGAATGCCATCATTTTGGTTTAAAAAATTGTCTTTACTCCACCAGTGGAGTTTCATTGGGTAGCCAGGGGAGGCAATATCTTTAATTTGAAAGTATTTATTGGCTAATGCAAGGTGATCAATACACAGGAGAGGGGTTTGCAAAGGTCTTACATCCATATACTTTTGGGTAGACATAATTGGGTTAATTCAACTAAATTATGCTTTCTGTGACTTCAAGAGTGAGGTTTAGAAGCATTGGAATAGTGGGAGGGTAATTATAGTTTGTGAAAAAGGTTTTTGGGTGGATAGTATTATTCTCTTCAACTTCAGGAAGGTTTTTTAGTTAATTTAATTAATTAACCATTCAATAATTACTGTGCATTTTTCAAAATCACAAGGTCATTCTAGTTTTTCTGAGAATACTTTGAAATTAGCGATTTGGTGTGCATATGGGGTTATGTGGTTGCTGCAGAAGGTATTGTGGCTTGAACTACATATTTTCTTCTTTAAATTGGTGTGTGCATCTTTTGGTGGCAATTGGTGGCTAAATTGGTTGCTCAGAGGTTCTGGGTGTCACAAATGGCTGATTGGAGGTTTACAGTGAAAATGAAGGAAAAGAGTGAATTGGGGTTTTTTCGGCATTTTAACCGATAACGATCACATTTTGGCACGAATATTATTAAATAAATAGCGGGAGGTTTTTCCATTAGGCGGGGAGGTGGTTTTGTGTCACATCACACTGCTTTTGGATGGCAGACAATATTTTTCACAAGCACATAACATAACGTGGTGCTGGCATGTAGCCAAACAGTGCTCAACCAAAACCATGAATCTCACGTGCTCTCAGGTCGTTAACTACTCAAAAATGGATCTGCATGATATGGGTTTACACCATTGGATCTGGGGGTGTGAGGTCGGAGGGACACACAGTTGAGTTGCATGGATGAAATCAGGAAAGTGATTGGCGGGGCCTGTGGTTTAAGTACAAAGAATTGTAATTAATTAATGAATAATGTCGAGATTTAATATAAGCAGTGGGTTAATAAAGGTGGGACCATGGGTTATATGGTGGAGGTTTTTTAACTACACCAAGGTTGGTGGGTTGAAAAGGGTATTGAGTAAATATAAAGTGGGGGACGTTAATTACATAATGCGGGGGCATAAGAAAAGATTTGGATAAAGGGGAAAAGGAAAATTAATAAGGGGGGAAAGTGATATTTGTAATGGGGAATGCGTTTGACACTAGGGAAAAGAAGTTTTGAGAAGGGGGGATGATTTTTGAAAGATAATTTCTAGGGGAATCTACGAAACCAAGGGGTAAAGGTCAAAATGAGGGGAAAGGGTATTTATAATTAATAAAGGGATAATGTGGGAAATTAGCAAATAAGTATGTGGGGGTGTAGTGAAATGAGTGGAAATTTAGTAAACAAACTTTGGTCAATATCCTTTCTTTTTCTCAATTCCTCTTGCACATGAAAATTAGGATTAAGCACAATAAATGTGATTTTGACTTAGCAACCTTGTGCACTTTGCAAAACTTCTTCTACCTATGCTTTATTTACCCTAACACACACACACACACACACACACACACACACACACATATATATAGATTATTTTTTTATATTTTTTTATTGCAATGGATGCATTTGAGATTGCTGACTCTTTATTTCTTTTTCTTTTGATAAGAAAACTATCTAATTGTAACCATATAACCTCCAATGGCTTAGATTAAATTGATGATCTCATTATTATTCTCTACCTAACTACTGATCTGCCAAGTTTAAACTGTTTGGCTAGATCTTTATTCTCTATTTATCGACATGAAATTTAAGGCATGAATGTGTCAAGATTAAGTTATTTGACCATCATGGATTGTGGCATTTTTTACAAGCTGCACACAATCTTATTTTACAAATTAAAGTAAAAGGAGTGGCATTTGAGTTTGCACACTTTCATGATCTATTTTTATCTCTTTTGGGGTTCATATTTTTCACTTTTTTGATTTTTTTCTTTCTTTTTGTCCTTTGATTATTCTTTTAGGACATACCCTCTTTACATCTTTTAATTTTTTAATCTGGAAAACATTTTGCAAAAAGAAAAAGTATGTACAATATTGCAAGACTAAGCATGGCCAATTAAAAATTATGAATCCTATTCTTATAGGACCCTAACTGTTGCTCGACATGGGGATGGCATTTCCTAGTGAAATGTCAAGAACTTTAGGATCAGTAGCCTTTGAAATTTTTGACTATAGTTGCCTTGTAACCACTCTTCTGTAATCTGCTTTATTCATACTTATGATGGTAAAGCTTTTCAAAGCTCATGGCCTTCTCTCTGGGCTTCAACTTTAAAAGATTAACATCCAATCCAATCTAAACTCTACAATGCTATATACAATGAGCAAAGTAAAATGAACTATTGTTAATCTGTCGATAAGTAATGCTTCAACATTATACCATTGACTAGTCCTCCTCATAGATTTGTTCCATCTAACTCTCTCAAGAAAAATGCATTGTTACCTCTGTAAGCATAAATGATATAAAGGCCTTGCCATAGGAAATCAAATTTTCCATGTTTACCTTTCCCTTCTCTTCTAGAATCCCACTTAATTACTTTGTCACCTATGTAAAAATCATCAGCGTTAGTTTTCTTGTCAAAACTATTTTTGATTTTATCCCGTATCACTTGTGATTTGATGTAGACTTCTTCTCTAGTTTGTTGCAATTGTATTGTCTGATTTATCCTCCTTTGGATATCATTTGGTTCAACTTGCAACTCTTGAATGATTTTCATCACTGGTACTCCTAAAGAGGATGGAAAAACAACATCCATTCCATATACTAGCTGATAAGGAGATGTACCAATGCACTTTTTGGTAGTTAGTTTGTCTACCCATAAGGCATTGACCAACTTTTTGTTCCATGTCTTCTTCTTGTCTTCTAGTAGTTTCTTGATGATATTGAGAAGGATTTTGTTTGAGGATTCTACAAGTCCATTACCTTGAGGGTAATAGGCAGTGGAATGGCCAAGGGTAATGTGATATATGTTCCAAAAGTCTATCATTTTATTAGATTTAAAAGCAGTTGCATTATCAGTAATGATATTTTGGGGGCATCCAAATCTAGAGAGGATATTGTTTTCAAGGAATGAGATGATGAAAGAGTATGTGGCTTGTCTAGAAGGGATGGATTCTATCCATTTAGTAAATTAATCAGTGGCTGTCAAAATCCACTTATGCTGGGCCAAGGAGGATGGGTGAATTCCCCAATGAAGTCTAAACCCCATTGCTGAAATGACACTTCTATGGATATGGGTTTGAGAGGTAAACGTAAGAACTTCCTTTTTCCCTCAAATATTTGGAACCTGTGACATGAGGTCGCATATTTCTTGACATCTACAAAAAGGGTGGGCCAGTAAAAACTTGCCCTTAAAACCTTATCAGCAGTTGTTTTCCAATATAGGTGTCCTCCACAATATCCTGCTTGAAATTATTGCATAACTTTGTCCACTTCATATTTTAATAAACAATTTAATAGAATTCCACCATTATCTTTCCAAAATAAAGCATTATCTATGATACAATATTTCATTGATTTCATTTTCAAAATTCTAGATTTTGTTCTAACCAAGAGGAGCTTGTAAATGTAGTAAAACAAATATGATATCTACATACCAAGGTGAATCTATAAAAGGTTCACTGATCTGTGGAGCCACCATCTCTTCTTGATCATCTAGGGAACCAATGAAATTTATATCTAAGGCCTGATAGTGCGATTCAGCCATGACTTTAGCTAAACCTTGGCCTTCGATAAGTTTTGTAGGATTTATTTCTATTTCATATTCCAAAATAGTGGCAATCTATTTGCCTCTCTTTCCTTCAGACCCATATTGTGTCAGAATGCCTTTTACTACTGAATTTGGAACATAAACAATGATGTGTGAATATAAGATGTATACTCTGAAATATTTAATAGCTTTTACTAAAGCAAGTGCTTGTTTTTACATTATGTTGTACTTTAGTGTAGCATTTCTCAAATATTTGCTGAAAAATGAAATAAGCTGCTCATATCCTTGATCACTCTTTTGCAACAAGATTGTTGCAATAGTATGTTCTGAAGAAAAAGAAAAAAATATAAAATCCTTTCTGAAATCAGGACTTATGAGGACTAGTGTTTTAGTAAGGGCTTCTTTGATTGCCTCAAATGACTGTTTAGCCTCTACTATCCACTTAAGTGTTGAATCTTTCTTTAACATGTTATTTATTTCTCTAATTAATTCTTCTACGTTTGAAATGAATCTCCTAAGGAAATTTATTTTTCCTAATAATGGTTGAATTCTTTAATGTTTCTAGGATGAGTAATGTTCAGTATTATCTCTATTCTAGCTGCATCTATTCTGATTACATCTTTGGATATTATGTGTCCCAGGAGTTTACCTTCTTCTAGACCAAAGAGTGTATTTTTGGGATTTAATTAAATACTAAATTTTCTGCATTTAATGAAAACTCTTCTTAGGTGATCTAGATGTTCACTATTTGATTTTGAAAAAACTATGATATCATCATGGTAAACAATTGGAAAGCCATGGATTTCTTTTGAAAAATCTATCTCCATAGCTCTTTGGAATGTTTCTCTTCCATTCATTAGTCCAAAAGGCATATTTAAATACATAAAAGTACCCCAGGGAGTGGTAAATGTAATCTTTGCTTGATCCTTTGGTTGAACTAATATTTGGCTGTATCTAGAGAATCCATCAAGTAATGAAATTCTAGATGAGCCTACCACCCTTTGGAGAATGTGGTCCATTTTAGGGAGAGGGTAGTTATCTTTTAATGAAACTTTGTTCAAGTTCCCGAAATCAACACAGAGTCTAATTTCTCTTGTTTTCTTTCTAGTAGTGACCAAATTAGAGACCCAGACTGAATATCTAATTGGTGCTATGATTTGTGCATCATACATCCTCTTTACTTCCTTTTCAATTAATGGCATAAGAACTGGATTAATTCTCCTAAGCTTCTATTTAAAGGGTTTATGATCTTCTTTGAGGGGTATCTTATGTTGAATAATGTTGGTGTCATAAGACTTAAGGTCTTCATAACTCCAGGCAAAGACATCTTGAAACTCTTTGAAAAGACTTATGTATTTAAGATTTTCATATGGAGGTAATACTTTTGATATTTTTATAAGATTGGGTTTTTCTTTTGTTCATATGTTACATTCTTCTATGTCTGCTCTTAAAGGCTCCATTTTTGGTTTTCTAGTTACATCATTTGTATCAAACAAATATTCTAATGGGACTAATCCCTTGGGCAAAAAGTTATCTTTCAGGTTTAAAATTTCCAGATCATCATTAGTTATTTATTCTATTTCTACCTTTTCTAAGTTATCTATTTCTACTTTAACGAAATTTGTGGATTTATCCAAATATAAAGCATCTATATTTATCTCACTTTCTATGTTATTATGTATTGTACAATCAATATCTATGTTTCAGTTTTGAAACTCTCCTTCAACATTCATGAAATCATAAATTTGAGAATATTGTGAAAAGATCTACCAATATTTCAAATTGTCAGGTATATCATACCAATGTTTCACTTCTGTAGTGTACTTCTAGTTTGGCTAAAAAGGCACTTCTAGTTTCCTAGGAATGGCAACAAAATCAGTTTCAAGAAGGTCCTTCATCAAATCTAGGACAATCTCTCTGTATTAGTTGTCTAGGATTATTCACAGAGCATTATCCTTTGATTTGTTTTATAATCAATTATGAATCTCCCATGATAGAAACTCTCTTGGCTCCAAGTTTTATAACAATTTGTAGACCTAAGATTAAAGCTTCATCTTCTGCCATGCTGTTTGTGCATTTAAAGTTTAATCTAAAGGCATGACCTTTAGACTGATTATACTTCATGTTGTGAATCCAAATTCCTGCACCTACTCTTAATCTATTTACAGAGCCATCAAAATCAAAATGCCATAGAGACTCTTGAAATATGTTTTCACTATCAGGTCATTTGTGTTTTTCTTCTACAACTTTAATTTCATTTTTCCCATTGTTTGAATTGTATGAAATAAAAGAGTCCATATCAGAATGCATGGATTATATGGGGAAATTCTGTGTTTTTTATACACTACTCACCGTGTATTTCATCAAGGCCTCTCTGTAAAGTTTTCTTGGTTGACCAAAAATAAAGATGGTGGAATATGACATGTCTAATTGTAGAGATCCCTACAATTTTTCTCCCCGTGAGTGAGATAACAACATTCCATACTTGGGTGGGATATCAGCAACTATTATGTACATGAAAATGTTGTTTGCTGGGCACTGGACTAGAGTCACACACAAATTTTTAATCGGGCCAATGCATATTACTTGGCTAGAATCAAAGGAAAGGAGGTCCTTGTATGGTTTGGTGATATCTAAATTTAATCTCTCCATGATTTCTTTGGGCATTAAGTTATCGGATGCCCTTGAATCTAGCATAGCATTATGTAAGATTTTATCATGAACATTCAAGCTAATGTAGAATGGAGGGATACCCCCTTGCTGATGTGTGTAATTTACTTATGGGCTAAACAATAGCTCAGGTTGATCATCACTAAGGTTCACAACATCTTGTCCTTCACCTATGTTTAGTGTTTGAATTATTTGTGTTTTATATGATTCATTTTTCACTAACTTTGTCAAAGGAACTGATATTTTCAATTTGGCTATTTCATTTTTAATGTTGAATGGAAATTGAGTTTTTCCTGATTGTATGAGATCATTTTGAGGAATTGTGGTATGTGTAGTTTTATCTTCTTTATCAGCAATTGGAAATTCTGTTTGTGTACTAGTTGTTTTGTTTTGGATTCTCTTATTTGGGATAGCATGACTAATAGTTTCAGTTTGAGTTTCAACTGAAGTTATATCTACAATTTTAGGGTTAGAGGTCTCCTGAGTTCCTCTAGGGAGAATTTGTAGCACTTTTTTTGCAAGAGATTTTGTTATTTTTTTTAGTTTGTATTTGGACTGATTTCTTAGTGGGAATTTCAATATTCTTTTTTCTTCTAAGGATGTACTATTTGTGAACTTCATATATAGAAGATTCATAGCCTTGTTTGAAGTCAAAGGACTCTCCAGATTCTAATTGTAATTGTTGTAGCATGTACAATTCCTATTCTTCCTTAGTAAGAAAAACACCATCTTCATTTTTAATTCCTGATAGATTTATCTAGGTCTCATCCTCTTCTTCATTATTTTGTGAACCCTCAACATAGTTTTCCTAGAAAGGAGGTCTAATCTGCTGATCTAGTAGAGCAATTTTTCCAATGTTAGAATTTTTCCTAAATTTGGGGTTTCTTATTGGGAGTGGCTATTGATTTTCCCACTCAGTTTTTCTTTCCATGTTTTCTAATCTATCCATTATCCTTTATACACTTTTGGTTAGACTATCTATTTTACCATCAGAAGTGAAGGTTTCCTCTTTAATGGCAACTCTTTTCTCATTTCTCATCCTAGCCTTCTTAGCTAATAAATTTTCTTCTACACTAACAACATTGCTTTGCATTTGTTCTAATGTTTTAGAGTTACTTTTACTTAATTAGTATGACATATCAGTGTAAAAACCATCAGGGAATTTGATGAGTGCTACATCTTGTGGAGGTTTAATATTAGGAAGGATTGCATTGTAGATACTATTGAACCTTGTACAATAATCCTGAACAAATTCATTAGGAGCTATTCTATTGTTATCATATCTATAGTATTTGTAGAGGGTTTTTCTTTCTATCCCATCCATAAATAAACAATTTATGAAAAGTAGCTAAATCTGCAATATGACTAGCAAGTAAACCTTTAAACCATTTCTTTACATCTCTTGTGAGTGTTTGGGTAAATAACCTCATTTGGACATCAGACTTATCAATCTCATGTAATTCAAAATAGTAAGTCATTTTATTCTCATGCCATTGGGTAGTATACTGACCAGTAGTATCAAACAAAAATATCTTGCTTTGGTAATCATGAGGCATGCCATGTAGTTGAGATGGTAAGACCAAAGGTGCATATCTGTCTACCATGGCTGACATTTTGGTTTGACTGTGGAGCAAAGTAGTGGTGTTTGGAGAAGAACTTGAGACAGTTGTGGATGAACTAGATGAGCTTGAGCTATTTGGTTGAAGAAGAAGTCGAGGAATAACTGGTTTAGGGGAATGAACTGTGGTGGATATTATAGGTGAGGTGGTAGTAAATGAAGTTGTATTTACATTTTTTGAAGACTCTCTAGAAAGTTTAGAGGCAGCGGCAGTGAGGGTAGCTAATTCAACTGATTGTTGAAGATAGGCATCATCTATATAGTTTATGAAGGTTGAGATTAAAGCTTCTAGTGTATCAAAAGTATCCAAAACAAGTTGATAAAAATCTCGATGTATAGGCACCTGTTTTGACTCAATGAATTGAATAAAACTAGGGTATATTACAATATCATGAATTGAATTTTCTGATTTGGTTCTAAACAATGAAAGCTCAAATGAAAGATCAAACTGCATATCCTCTGAAGTTGATAATTTTTTGGGGAGTGAATTTGCTTTAACTAATTGACTACTACTTCCTTGAGTTTCTACATTTTTTTATTTTCTTAAAATTTTGTCAGGGTCATCAACTATTGTTGCAGGGTTTGAATATGGACTTGCCCTAGTATAATGTGTTCTCCTAGAAGCTAGAATTTTAATTTTGTAATTGTTTTATGAAACTTTTGAACAAATCTAAGATGACCTTAAGGTGAAAAATGTAAGATTTAAGATTTCCTTAAAGTTTTATTACACTGAGGACTGGACCCCAGGATGGTTGCCAATATGTTATCACTCCAAAATTTCTTTAAAGTTGTTGGGAAATAAATGATTGAGGCAACCACAAACCTACTTTGGACATTAGGAGCTAACGCTCCTAATACTCAGAGAGGGCTCTCTCTTCATGATTTAACTTTTTTTAGTTAATTTTTTTTAGGCTAGTTATGATTGTACCTGGGTTTTGATTTGGATTTGGTTGTGGAATCACTGACTTAGATGGATAGCAGGATGTATTTTACCATTGGGATATGGGTTCAAGTGTTAGGCAAACAAGACTTGATCAAGTTCTAAAAATAGTGTCGACAAGGCAAGGTAGCTAAGTAATTTCAGATCTTAGGACGGATGGTGAAGTGGTTTTCAATCAGATCCAAGGAGAAATTATGGATTCCTTAGACTAGATTATGAAGGAGGTGAAAGAGGTCAACCAGGATAGGAGAGAAATTAAGGATTATCAGATCCAAATATTAGAAGAAAACATTAAAATTATTAACTTTTCAAGATAGAGTGTACTTAAAAAAATTCTGAAATAAATTTCCAGTTACTTCATTCAATTTAGATAACATGTAAGTTTGTGAAATACATAAGAGAATAACAATTTGACAAAATAAAATACTTCACTGAAGTAGCTCAACACATGAATCCTATAATGCAATCTCTTTATTACTTAGTCCAGTCTGCTAACTTGAAAAATTGTTACAATGAACCTTTAGGTTACAAATCAATACAACTCTACAGATGTCTAGTAATCCACACCCAATACTTTGAATTACAAAGTATTTATACAAAAATATTTTACAAAATATCCCCAATTGTCTTGGGAATTATTCTAGGAAAAAGAAATATCTTCATGCAAGAAGATAGAGACAGATGTTCAATTGTTGTATGTTGTCCCTGTTTATTTGGTTGTGTTGTCTTTATGCTTTTGATCCTTTGCTGCTTATTCTCTACCTTGCTGTTGGTCTTCACACTCACTTCTCCTTTTACTTTTCCCTTTCAAATGATACTCTTTACCCTAATACTCTTTCATCTGGAGGGCCTGCTATTTTTCTTTTATCGTGCTTTTTCACATTAATTATGAATTTTTATAGTAAGTCATTTAACTTCTCCCAAATATCTGCATCTAATAATTTTATATTTACCATTTTCCTGTAAATTTCATATGCTTCTGTGTACTTAGAAAAAGTGGGCCTTTTCACAAAAATGTGTTTTACCTCATGCTGGAGGTAAAACAAGTTCTCAAATGTTCGATATAGAACCTTTCTAGTAGGCATCCCCTTCGTAGAAGAATTATTTGCCTGATCCCTTGCCAACTCTCTGATTCTTCTATTGTAGTCTTCCTGTGGCATCAATTTGTCATTTATCATTAAGGGATTTGGCAAAACTTTCTGTCTCAAAACATCAAACTTTACCATGAACCTGTTTATAGCTAGCTGCATGGTTTGGCATTTTTCCTCAAGGTTCATCATCAAATTCCTCTTGGTGAGCACGTTTTTAACCTCCAATATGGTGCCTATCCTATTAGCTATGTCCAACTCCTGCAATTCATATTTATTTTAGAGTTAAGGAAATGGATTATTCCAGTGGCTTCTTCTGGCATGTCTCCCAATTCAACCTTAACTCTTTGCATTGCTTCTATAATTTCTTTGATTAAGTCATTTTGCTCAAAGATGGATTGTATAGATGGCCAAATATCATTGACAGATTCAATGATATTGGCCTATAAATATTCTTTAGCTTTTTTTGGATTGTAGATTACTGTGGTGTGGTTTCTGAGAGGAGTTCGGATTTTCCACAGTGTTCATCTTTATATTGGTTGATGTTTCGAGTCTAGACCCAGACTCATCATCGGGACTGATATACAGAGAAAAGAAAGAAAAGTGTTTGGTATAGATATGAAATAGGCTTGATGCAAAGACAGTATGGCCGACTCAATGTCTGTTTATTGCTATAATTTCAATGTATTTATATTATTATTAAAATCATTATCTATCATTGTTTATATTATTAATAAATAATTTATTATTATTAATCATTATTAATATTATTATTATATTATTGTTTATATTATTTTATTAATCATTATTTAAATTATTGTTATATCAATATTTATTGTTCTTAATCATTATTTTATTATTTATTTATATGTTTTTAATCCTTATCTATCATTATTTATATTATACTATATATTTATTATTATTATTTATTTTATAATTATTAATTATTATTTATTTATTATCTTATTCTATTGTTAATTAGTTAATTATATGTTTATATATTTATTTATGTTATTCTTATTATTATTATATCATTACTATATTTATTTATTTATTCTAATTGTTATTATTATAATTCTTATTATTATATTTATATTATTATTTATTTTATTAATTAATTATTATTTATTCCAATTAATTATTTTTTATATACTATTATTTATATTTCATTATTACTATTTATATTATTATTATTGTTAGGCTAATTAATTATATGTTATTTATTATATTATTTATATTATATATTATTATCCTTATCTATCTTATTATTTCTTATCTATGGTTCTAATGTGTAGCGTAAATAATTCATTTTCAAGGGGTTTATATTATTATTCATCTACCAAGTTGTTATGTTTTTAATGAATTAAAATAAATAGAGGGATAAGTTATTTTGTTAGTTTATCAAGTTAGATACTAAGTTCCATATTTAACCTTGTTGACTTCTAAACTTCCTCCTTGTGCATAATCTATGCAAGCTTATTCTTCTTTTCTAAACTTGTTATCTTTTCTTTAATCTTGTTTATCTATGTCATCTGAATGGACATGTCTTCCATTTATTTTACCAATTTGCTTTCCTCATCACTTGCCCGAGTGTTGCTGTTTTTGAACCTATTGCTGATCTAGATGTTGTTGCAGCTGGAAGTGCTGTAGCCAATGGAGCTATAGTAGCCAATGAAGCTCCCAAGGTGGATGGTACTACTGTAGTGACTATTGGAATGACAGTGGCAATGACAGTCTCAACACTGGCATGTTTTAGCTATATTAAGTTGTCCAACTCCTTCTCCATTTCTTTCAATTGGTCATTAAGTTGAAGAACTAGATCCATCATCTCCTCCTATTGTGTTTTCCTTTCTAAGACCTATTTTGTTTTTCGATGCTCTGAATGAGGTAGTTTCAGTTTCTTCTTCAAAGAAACAACATCCTCGTTCTTTTTCATTATCAATTTTTTAGCAGCCTTGACATCATTGGGATCATGACCAAGCTCAATCACCAAGTCTTCCAATGACTCGATTCTGTTGTCCTTGGCCTGTGAGGAGGCATTTTCTAGTTTGTACGATGTAGTGATATTATCCAGTGAACCTTGAAGTTTGTGTACAGTCATAGCTTTATTTTTCATGGTGGAATAGATCATCTGACGAGCCTGTTTGTGAAACTCAATTTGGTCAATGGGGTGAACAACTCTGGCAAGACTTCAAAATATGTTTTCTTATAGTCTACTGATGATCTTGGCTACTGGACTGTAGATTGCATGAAAGTCATTTGCATCTTCTTAGTCTTAATGTTGAAGGATGACATTAACCTATTTTGATTAGTAGGTGTTTTCTTGAAGTGTTGGGCATAAGTCTTAGCCTTCAATGTCTCATTCTTGAACTTAATTTCCTTATACCTATGTTTAATATATTTGTCTCTATCCATAGGTCCAGTGGATGAAGAGACTTCATTACTGAATTTTTTGTCAATAAGTTGAGTGTTTGATGTAGAAGGCTCGTGCGTTTCTTCTGAATTGACTCGGACTTTGCTCCCTCCCACCATTGTGTCAGCGTCAGTGATTTCCACTGTTCCAATGGTGTCATCCTATTCAGTTATAGGATTAAGCTTGGGCCTCTTCCTGTAATTGATCTCAAATTGTTCATCTATAGTGTCCATTGTTGAACTAGAACCTTCTTCCCCCATTCTTTTCACATTCCTGTCTTCATTGGCTGGAGTTTGTAGGATGGGAGTAATATTCATTTGTTCTCCTAGGACTGGAACCTGTAGAAAGGAACTAGTATCAATCTTCTTTTCCACATCTACTATAGTACATTCCATGTCTATCAAATAGTTTTCCAACCATTCAGACTGGTTGTAAAATCTCTCAATGTCTTGCCTAGGATGATGTATTAAAGGACCCAATTTGACTTTGAGCCTTAGCTTATTTATGAATCCATGAGGGTCATATTGCCACATAAAACTATTCTTGAATTTCATCTGCTATAGAATTTTATATGACTTTGGCCCAACTTCCCTACTATTATAAATAAAGGGGCCCAATTGGTTTTGTAATTTTAAATTGAGTCTTCTTCTTGGCTGTAAGGAAATTAACTTCATTAGAGTTTATAATCTGCCTAAAGCACTCTAATGAAAATATCCTCATGGGGAGGTATTTGGGAAGTTTGTAGGGAGTTAGTTGGCATCCATATATCCTTATCTCTATGTGGTCCTGGTATAAATACCAGTCACCCACTTTACTATTCTTTGCCAACAGTAAAAACCTTTTAATTTATTGACTGATCTTGGCTAATAGCTACTAGTTAGCATGTTTATAACAGGATGCACAAATGAATCAATGAAGTCTTTGTAAGTAAACAAAAAAGAATACATTTGGATCAATGGTTTCTAATAGATGACTTATCTTGGAATGCCTTTGGTGTCTAACTTCTGAATGTTGACTAGAAATTTGTTTGACTGGTAATACAGGAACATGTGAAAAAAAAATGAATAGTATTTGAATACTCTCTCATTTGGTAGTCTAATAAATTACTCATGGATTTTGTCTGTTATAAACCGAGCATAGTTGTAAATGGTAGGAGGAGGGTTGCCTTGGAAATAGATAGAGAGGAAATCAAGGACAACCCCATCCACAAGTTCATCTGTGGTGTACCCTAGAATGCAAGAGAGCATGGTAATAATATGTCTGCTTGTCTCAGAGAAAATGGTGGCAGCATAAGGAGGACTATCTGTTGGAGTGTAAGACTCTTTAATGATCTAAGTTTGAATAATCTGAGCTTTCTTGGGAATATCTAGCTTGGTGTAGAGGTCAAGCAATCCTTCAATTGAAAGTGGGGTCTCATTTTGACTTGACTAGATTTGCAACATTTAATTTATAGATTCTGTTGTAATAGTGAACAAAACCAGTTGATCAGGGGTGACTACGGCTCTCTGACTTGGTATATAGCATGCTTAGTAGAAGTAGATGATTTATAGGAATGGGTGTACCTTTGGAAAACAGTACTTTGTAAAATTTCACTCCCAAAGTTGAATGTCGGCATTATAGTTTAAAAACTTGTCTTTACTCCAACAATGGAGTTTTAGTAGGTAGGCAAGGGAAGCCGTATCCTTATTTGAAAGTATCTATTGGCTAATGCAAGGTGGTCAATATCAAGGTGAAGGATTTGCAGAGGTCTTGCATCCAGAGAATTTTGGGTAGCCATAATTGGTTTAATTCAGCTAAATTATGCTTTCTGTAACTTCAGGAGTGAGGTTTAGAAGCTCTGGAATAGTGGGAGGGTAATTACAGTTTGTGAAAATGGGTTTTGGGTGGACAATAGGCTTCTCTTCAAATTCAAGAAGGGTTTTTAGTTAATTTAATTAATTAACCATTCGGTAATTACTCTGAATTTTTCAAATTCACAAGGTTATTCTGGTTTTTCCAAGAATACTTGGAAATTAGCGATTTTGTGTGTAGATGAGGTTGTGTGGTAGCTACAGAAGGTATTGAGGCTTGAATTCGATATTTGCAGCTTTAATATGGTGTCCACAACGTCTTCTAGTGGCAATTGATGGCTAAATTTGTCACTCAGAGGTTCTAGATGTCACAAATCGCTTACCAGAGGTTTATACTGAAAATAAAGGAAAAGAGTGAATTGGGGCATTTTTGGCCTTTAAATCGATAATGGTCACATTTTGGCACTAATATTATTGAATGAATAGTGGGCAATTGTTCCTTTAGTCCAGGAGTTAGTTTTGTGTGACATCACACCACTTTTGGATGGTGGGTGGTATTTTTTGTGAGCACACGATATAACATGGTGCTTCCACGTAGCCAAACAATGCTTGGCCAAAACTACGAATCTTGCATGCTCTCGGGCCTTTAACTGTCAAAAAATGAATTTGCACGATATGGATTTACGCTACTAGATCTGGGGGTGGGAGATCGGAGAGATATCACACAACTGAGTTGCACGGATGAAGTCCGGAAAGTGGTTGGTGGGGCTCGATGTTTAACTACAAAGAATTGTAATTAATTAATGAATAATGTCTGGATTTAATATAAGCAACAAGCTAATAAAGGTAGGACCATGGGTTATGCGACGAAGGTTTTTTAATTGCTCTAGGTTTGGTGAGTTAAAAAGGGTATCAGAGAAATGTAAAGTGGGGGACGTTAATTACGTAATGCGAGGGCATAGGAAAAACTTGGGATAAAGGGTTTTTGTGTGTTTTAAGGGTAAAAGGGAAATTAATAAGGGGGGAAAGTGATATTTGTAATGGGGAATGGGTTTGACACTGGGGAAAAGGGGTTTTGCGAAGGGGGGATGATTTTTGAAAGGTAATTTCTAGGGGAATGTGTGAAACCAAGAGGTAAAGGTCAAAATGAGGGGGGAGGGTATTTATAAGTAATAAAGGGATAATGGGGGAAATTAGCAAATAAGTATGTGGGGGTGTAGTGAAATGAGGGAAAATTAAGTAAACAAAATTTGGTGAATATCCTTTCTTTTTCTCAATTCCTCCTTCACATGAAACATAGGATTAAGCATGATAAATATGCTTTTGACTTAGCAACCTTGCGCACTTTACAAAACTTCTTCTACCTACCCCTTATTTACCCTAACATTTTTTATTTTATTTCAATGGGTGCATTTGAGCTTGCTGACCTTTTATTTATTTTTCCTTTGATAAGCAAACTATCTAATTGTAACATTATAACTTCCAATGGCTCAGATTAAACTAATGTGCTCATTATTATTCGCTACCTAACTACTGATTTTCCAAGTTTAAACAATTTTGCTAGATCTTTATTCTCTATCTATCGACACGAAATTTGAAGCATGAATGAGTCAAGATTAAGTTATTTGACCATCATGGATTGTGGCATTTTTGACAAGTTACACACAATCTTACTTTACAAATTACAGTAAAAGGAGTGGCATTTGAATTTGCACACTTTCATGATCTATTTTTATCTCTTTTGAGGTTCATATTTTTCACTTTTTTCACTTTTTTCTTTTTTTTTGTCCTTTGATTTTTCTTTTAGAACATACTCTTTTCACATTTTTTAATTTTTTAATATGGAAAACATTTTGCAGAAAGCAAAAGTATGTACAATATTGGAAGAATAACCATAGCCAATTCAAAATTATGAATCATATTATTATAGGACCCTAACAGTAGGAAAACCTACAGTAGGCTTCCTACATGAAATTTACCCTGGCACACAAGTGAAGAACTCGCTGATGTGGAGCTTATTAAGACGCTTTCATTGAATGACTTATAAATAATTACAAAGATGAGCAGCTTGTAGTTTGATGATTAGTTTTCTTATTATCCATGTGTTCACCCAACACAATAATATTCAACTAGAATATTGGACACTTGTTCTCTGTCTATCTTCTATAATTTCTAGATGACAATGTGTTATGTCCATTCATGGGACTTCAATTGCAAAAGTGTGCACTTGTCCTCTCTATATCTTCTGTAATTTCAAGATACACAATATATGCTAAATTCCTTCATTCATAAGAATAATATATGAATTACAAATGTAGTGGTTTGACCATATCAACATAGATGACAAATATGATAAAGTAATTATCATAATGAATCCACACAATTGTTATTCTCCTCTTATTTGATTTTTTTTCTTCTTTGAATTTTCTTCTTCTTCTTAGTATCTACCTCCCTGATCATGATAGCAATGGTCTTCGAGCATGAAAAAAATAGCTCAACATGTGTAACAAAAGTTTATTGAGTTAATGCTTTTTGAGCATGAAAAAATAGCTGAACACGTGTAACAAAAGCTTATTGAGTCGCTGCTGTAATTGTGATAGTTTAGCTCTGACCAACTAGCTCTTGGGCAGGGGCTAGTTACTATGCAACACAACTTGTTTAAACATATTCCCTACAAATTGGAAAAACAAAAAGAGCAAATTGGAAAAACAAAAAGAGAAATTAAACGTAAGGTGAAACTTACATTCATTTCCAATACTAAACCACATGCATCATGGATATCTTATTCAACATATAAAACCAATACAAGTACACATTTAAAATTAAAAAATAATTAAATAAATTTAAAAATTTCCACTTCATATAATTAAAGTTTAGATAAATCCAAACATTTCCAAGTAAAATACAATTTAGTGTGAGCTATAATCCATTTCCTTGCATCGAACTTTTGAGCCTCCACATTGCTGAGATCGTTTACCACTCAATTAGTTTCTACTTCGGTGCTTAATCATTAAACTAAAATTTAGTTAACGATTTGCGCATAAAAATTATTAATCAAAATTTTCTAATAAAGTTTCTAATCGAACCATCTTTAAACATAAAACCAACATTTTGTTGGCAGGTTGGGTATGAAGTTTATTCATATTAAAAAATAAATAAAAATAAAACTCAATTATTTTTCTATCCATTGAGAATATGTGACTTTTTTTTTAATGCACTTGTATATAAAATGAGATTTAATATATTTTTTTAAATAATATTTATAAATCAAAGTTTTTAAAACTTTATTAAAATTTCAAAATTTAAATTATATAATTTAAATAGATTTTTCTTAAAATTTAAAATTTATTAAATATTTCAAAATCATATTTTAAATAACATCAATCTACAATTTGACTAAAAATTATATATTTTCAATTAACAAAAAACCGCTTAAAATTAAGGCTTATTAAATAACAAAACCATTAATTTTAGTAATAATAAATTACCTTCATTTAGTCATACCCACTTTTCCTAATATCCATAGTATAATCATCACCATAGATAAGTCAGTCAGTCATTGATAATGGTGAAAAATAATTTCATGTGAGCACGCGGTGAATTAACAAGTTTAAAATAATGATTTTACTAAAACAAATTGGTTTAATAAAGCGCTTTCAAGATTAATCACAAAATTGATTAAGCATCATAGGTAAGTCACTCAACAGTTGATAGTGGGTGAAAAATAACTTCATGTGACCATATGGTGAATTAACAAGTTTAAAATAATGATTTTATTAATATGATTTTGTTTAATAAAGTGCCTTCCAGATTAATCACAAAATTGATTAATTATGTTGAATATGATAAATTATTTATTTTAGTTGGCATAAATGTTGGTTAACGAGATAAATTATTTATTTTGTCGTAAGAGAGTATATATTGTATTAGGTTTTTGGTAAAATCATATTAATGGGGTTTTGACTAGAAATTTAACATTGGAAATTGAAATTTATTGTTTTTTTTAAATAATAAAATATATTTATGTGCACTTTTATTAGCTATCCAATTCATGTTATTGCTTATTTCTTAGGAATATGTGCTATTCATTTAAAACATTTATGTTTGGCTCTCATCTTGCTCTGCTCCTTGGTACATTTCAATTTCATTGCTGATTTTCAATTGTGTTATTCATTCAAAGCATTTATGCTTGGCTATCAGTCTGTCATGTCACCATTTTTATTTTCCTCTATAGTACAGCCAGGGTGGATTCCATGGCATGAAATGACGAGGTCATGGGAGAAGCTATATGTCATCAAGGGTACCGAGGAGTTTAGAGGAACTTTTGTGGGGTCTTTCTGCATTGGCTTGGCATAATATATCATCCACACAACTTGTCTGTCATGTCATCATTTTTATTTTCCTCTATAGTACAGCTAGGGTGGATTTCCATGGCATGAAATGATGAGGTCATGGGAGAAGCTATATGTCATCAAGGGTACCGAGGAGTTTAGAGGAACTTTTGTGGTGTCTTTTTGCATTCGCTTGGCATAATATATCATCCACACAACTTGTCTTTCATTCTGTTGTATTCCGAACAGTTTCAGGAAACTGGGTTATTATTAAGTCTAACTTAATTAATTTCACTTGATGTCGCATTGCGAGAGAAATATTTGATGGAATAACTGAGTGTAATAGCTTGTTGGAACCATAATGAGAAGATTCACATTATGGGATGTTGAGAAGTGACTTCCAGTGGATGGAGAGAGTATGGTGGGAGATATATCATTTTCCTTGGTTAAAAATGACTTTAATTAGTTATTTCATTAAGGAAAAATAATTAATTGGAGGAAAAGGGCCAAAAGAGATTTAGTTGAAATAAAATAAAATTAAAAGGCCACTTAAGATAAAGTCAATAAAGGAGCTTCTGGAAAAATAATAAAATAATAAAATGTGATGCTTCCAGAGGCTTGGGGATCTATTTATGGAAATCTATAAAAGAGGAGGAGGAAACCATTTGGAAACATCGTTGAGTTGAATATTTGTCTTCTTGTGGAGAGGTTTGGAGAAACGAGAGTTACCAGCTTTAGTAGCCCCAATATGAAAACCCTCGAGTGATTTCAATGAGTGGGTGAGAACCCATTTCTCCCCTTGGTAGATTCATGAAGAAAATGCAGGTTGTATTCAGCAACTCGATTATTTTTGGATGTTGGGATCAGTTTGTAGTAGATATTTGTGGGAGGTCATCCCCTCAACTATTTTGAGTTCTTGTATCAACCTTAGAATAATAAAATAAGGCTGAGCTTGTTGCATGTTCAATTTATCAAATTTTTAGTAGCAGTTCATATTTCCTATTGCCAGTTAATTTTTATGGTTGAATTTGTGAATTTTGTTTAGCAAGACAAATTTTACATTTGGGATATTACACTGGTATCACAACATGATTTTGGCTAGCTATGGCTTAAAATAAAAGTTGTTGCATTGTTCCTAAACAGTAAAGGAGAAAATTTTGTGGACTAAATTTCTTAATCTATTTGCTAGAGAATAATTTTTGCAGGTTATTTGTCAAAGTGCTGAAGAGAACATATTGGATGGAGTAATATTTGGTTGTAGGGCTGGAACTAATAATTGTGTTGGGAAACATTTATTTTACTGCGCCAAAATTATTTTCTTGGGCCAAATTTATCTTGTTGGGCCAAAATTATCTTGTCACGTTGGGTTGAATTTCTCTTATTGGGTTGAATTATTTTACACTAGTTGAATTTATTGGTAAGTTGTAGGATAGAAGAGTTGGAGAATTGTGATACAAATTTTTTCTATTTGGAGAAATGTGCAGAGTTGGGAAGATAGGGAAACTCACACTGAACTGGGGCTTTCTAGATCAGATGGAATCTGCCCAATATTATTTCGAGCTTTGTGAGAGGAGTCCATGGTTAAAATTTCATATTTTTCTAGACAATATTCAAGATGGAAATAAAAATTCCTTCAACAGTGTATTTTATCAGTGAACTAGGTAATTCACACCAATTGGTGAGCTTGATCTTGGCTTAGACTTAAGTCAAACCATTTATGGATTTTTATGAGTCTGGTATGAGGAGCTCCAGGATAAATTTTGAGAATTTTTAGAACATTTTTATGGTAGAAACTCTAGTTCTTTTTCAGCTTCAGCTGTATTATTTTTTGGGCAGTGCATGCTATTTGTTTCAGTCATTTTTAGCACTTGGGTTTACTTCATTTCGATTGGGTTTTACATGCATGCAGTGTGACAACAAATTTGTTTGAGCATTATAATTCCCTCGAGTATTTGTCTCTCATGCTTATTTATGTTGTAAGTGTTTCCACTTTATCTACAAGGTGTTTAAAAAAATATTGCTTGCTAGTTGTTTGTTAAAATTTCTCAAAGAAAGTTCAATATTTGTATAATTATGGGACAATATGGTGAGTCTACATTAGGTTTTCATATTATATTTAGATCTTTATGTGATTGTTGAATATGACTTGTGAGGGATGAGTATGTGTTGATGTGAGAGGTTTATGTATTGAGTTAGTTAGTCATGTAATGATGCCAACTTGATTGAACTAAAAATAAAAAACATGGATAAGACGTTCATCATTTCCCTTAATAAACTAGCAGTATAAATCAACAAATCCTTTCCCAAGGCAATACTTCGCTACAACAAGAGTATCCAGAGGAAGAGCATGAGTTCGGCTACAAAATCTATTTACTTGGGAAAAAAACGAGATTTATGGGGTATCTAGTAAAATCCCTTCTCAATTTGGAAGAACTAGCTTCACTTATTTCCAAGGTGGATTGGTCATATGGGAAGAGCTTGATTTGGGCTATAAAACCAACCATGCTTGCCTTAGTACCACACAAGTAATTGGAGAGCCCTTGTGTACGGGTGAAACTTCTATTTTCTTCTTGTCTCAATAGTACCATGATGTTTACCACACCTATACCTCCTTACAATGATGACATACTGAGAAGCGTCTTTATATTGATAGTGGAGACCTTTCAGGATTTTGATAACAATGAGGGCCTTACCTGTGGGAAGAGGCTAGAGATTCTAGAATTCATGACCCTGGTTAGATATTATGACATCATGTTTACACTGGAGCGTGATGACGTGATCTTGCAGATGTTCCAATACTTCTTCAGCACTAGGAAGCATCATCCTGATAGGGTCATAACACACATGCACTCTGTTTTGTCCTCATGTATGAGAGGCTATGATGTTGTTTGTAGGAGGTTTCATCCTAGATTATTGGCTATTTTGAGGGGAGAACAATTTGTCCCACCTAGTGCTTATGAACTAGCCTCACCACCATTATCACTTCGTATAACTTTAAACTTCTCTCCCGAATCTTTCTCCACCAATGCTTTAAACCCGCAAAACTTTGTGAAAGTTTGATCCTTTTTTTGCATCAAAAATATCCAACATTTACAAGAATAGTCATCAACAAATATAACATAATACCTGTGTTTGGTCATGGATGCTATGGAGAATGGTCCACACACATCTGAATAGACTCTCTCTAGAATAGACTCTGCTCAAATGGCTCTGTCTCCAAAGGAAGACTTGGTGTATTTTCCCAAAGTATGCCCCTCGCGTGTATCAACTTGATCAAGGGTACCTTTGGGAAGACCGATAGAAATACGCTTTAATATCTTCAAAGCCCCATGATGCAAGTGGCCCAATCTCCTGCAGCACAACTCACCAACGTCTTGGCTCTGCATCCTTTCTCCTTTTGAGCTCAAAGCAACACACTCTTCTGCCTCCAACTTATAGAGATTCTTCACCTGAATCCTTATCTTCTTTACTTGACCTGTGGATGTGTGTTAAAGGAACCCCTTTCCTTTTAAGAAGATGAAATCATAACCTACATCCTCAAGCATGGCAATGGATACCAAGTTCTTCTTCATCCTAGGCACATACATAACATTCTTCAAGGTGAGTGGAGCCCCATGCTCCCTCTAAAAATTAATCGTGCCCAATCCAGTAACACCATAATTCTCATTATCGCCCATCTCAATATGCATATGGAGATATTTCTCCTCCAGGTCACTGAATAACTCTTTCTCACCAGTCATGTGGAATGAAGCTCCATCGTCTAAGTACCATACACTTCCCATCATTGATGAAACCATGCATGAAATGTGGGAAAATTCCAATTAGAATTGAGAAGCCAAAGCCTCACCCGCCGATCTTGCTGAGGAATTCTTCTTGGACTTCTTGACTGGACAATTTGTAGAAAAATGGCCCATCTGATGACAATGAAAGCACTTAAATTTCCTCATGTATTTCTTCTTACCTCCATGATAATAATTTAATTTGGAATGGGAAGATTTCATTTTCCCTTTCTTAGCCTTAATCACTGAGGCACAACTCTCTTCATCATTAGTCTTTGCTGAAGAGCCATCCCTAGTGCTCCTTCTAATCTCCTCCTGCATCAAATCTTACCACAATCATTCCCAATCTGGTTGCTTCTCCTGACCATTGATAGAGTCCTGATAACTATGCCAACTTTGGGAGTCCTAGAAGAGAAAAACTCACCATATCCTCCGTAGCAACTATGATTGCAATACTTCCAAGTTCATCATGACATTGAGTGAACTTGGTCAAGTATTTGGAAAGAGTCTTGCCTTTCTCCATTTTGATTTTTCAAAGTTTGTCCTTCAGTGCCAATTTCCTTTGTTCATTTCTATTTTGATAAAAGTCTATCAATTTTTTCCACATAACATCTAGAGTTTACTTGCCATGGAGACTCGAGATAATGTGGTCTCAAACTCCCTCGAGGATTATTTGCTTTGCGTTCACCACACGATTCTTCCGACCAAATTTAGTTCATTCAATGCTGCTAGCTTAGGGAGTTCCTGATCAATGAATTCCTTCAAGCCATTATCTTCTAGCATAGTCTCTATTATGTCCCTCTAGGCTATAAAAGTTGAGCTTCCTTCCAAGGAATACTCGAGCCACAAATGGTAGAATGCCACCTGCCGATCCTAAACTATGAAATGCAAATTCGAATTTCACTTGTAACCCTAAACTCAAAACATCGAAACCTCCTTTATTATACTATTCTTAGCTCTGATACCATCTAGAAAATCATGTAGATTCACAAGCTCATGTAATGTACTAAAGCACAAGCAAGAATCTAATTCTACTTTCATTCAGTAGAAGCCAATAGATCTATGAAAACAATAATCAACAAGAGGAAAAATAATCAAATACACATAACACAATAAATATCTAGGGAAAGCTACAGATCAAAACCGCACTATCTATATTGCATATATCAGAAATCCAAGATGATAATACAATGTCTTTTCTCTCAAGAAAAATCCCAACACTTAGTAAAATCAATCTCTAGCTGACAAGAAAGCTCTTGGAAACCGCTTAGCCAATTCTCATGCTCTCCAAGGCCAGTGGATACAAAACTATTCAATCCCCTCAAGATTTAGTTCCTGATTGCATGCATGATCTATACAACTCAGTCAATCATGCAACTGATAGTACAATGTCCCTACACTCTAGTCTCAACTGGGTCTTTCTCATAATCGACCTACATGAGTTTTTTATGAGGGAATCTTGAGTTAACTAGAGTATCACTAGTTAATGCATTAGCGCGCCAACTCATTGTTAACTCACTATTAGTTCCTCAAACAGTTTGGAACTAATGTAACTAAACTTAACTCAGTAAACTGAGTTATCTAATTACAAATCATACTTAACTCATCCTAGACCCCTATAAAATAGGGAGAACATATACATGACTTCAGAAATACTTCCAACTTGAAATTTCAAAGCTAATTAAGTTAATTAAACTTAATTAACTATTTACATGTTTCTATGAGAATAGAATTTGATTTTAATTCTTAGTTTAATTCAAGGGAAAGTTAAACTAGAAATCCTTGTTTCCATTTGTCAACAAGTTGGAGAGAATTGGTGGTGACCAACCCTACAACAAGAATGAGCTGGGGAGGAAGGTTGTTTGATTCATCTGCGAGGAACCTTGGGGGTGTGACCAATCATGCTTGAATGAGACGAAGGAGACAATATAGGTCAATCAAGAGGATATTGCTTATGACTTTTAGGATGAGCATTCTTCTTTGGATAAATTCATGGGTTCATGGAAGGATTCCTTTGGGGAGAAAGAGAAGTCATGTGGAGTTGTTAATAGCATGCCAGATTTATATTCCAATGTGTATAGTGAGTAGTCAATGGACCCTATGGGACACATTCAGGGTGATGAGTCACCACTGACGATTCAACATGAGCAACATATGGTGGAGCATGTGTCAGTTGAGGAGGATGAGATGCACAATATGCATGATGAGCATTTTATAGAGAGCCAGTCAATGGTTAATGTTAAGCCCATGAAAGAGGAGGATGAGCAGCCATATTTTGGACCAACCATTGATGAGGAGCATTTAGATAGACCATGTGTGACACAATATTCACCCTTGTTGGAGATTCATTTAACGGTCCCAATAGAAGCATTGGTGGAGATAGTTGAGAAAACACTGGTAGAGAAATCCATTAATGAGGTGTGAGGAGACACAAAGGTACCCATAATTGTGCCTGAGTTTATTGATGTTAATCACCCACATCAATTCCATCAGTTCCAATTTGGCCTTATAAAATTGAGAAAGAAGGCCATGACACTCTGAGAGACAATTATGCAATAGAACGAGGCATTAGATGGCATGAGAGTATTTTGTGCCTAGTCAATAGTCAAGTTGACTCACATTGGGGAACAATTGGATTCGCTAATGGTACAACTAGAGGAGTACACATTATAGCATCATAGTATCTCTCTTCATGCATACATAGGTGGGGTTGATATCACTATTAGGTTACCTCCTGACATTAGAGAGAGAGAGAGACGGAGTTACCTAATCAGATTGCATGTGTTGACTGGGACGGTGAGATGAGGTGACATGTATTGTGCAGGGAACAACATTCACATGTTCTGCTTATTGTGTGTATGTGTATACATGTATTCAATGCTTCCCTTGGGGTTGGATGGTGAGAGATATTGAGTTGGTATTGCACAAAAAACTAGTAGGGCAGTAGACTGGAAGAGCATGGAGTTCCCCATGAGATGAGGGAGATGGTGGTGTATCCATATTTGGGTCTACCCATTGATGATGTGCAAATATATGCAAAGGTAGTCAAGAAAGATGCAACTTTTTTAGGTAGCGGCCCTCTCTAGGAGTACATAGACAGGCTTGTAGGAAAGCTTGCCCATTTTTTCCCACTATAGGGAGAAGGGCAAGATTTATTGGATAGATCTTGTTAGTGGACCAGATAGAGAAGCATGGGTTGAGCATGGACTAACGACAACATAATAGACTTGTTCCATACGTAGGTGTCAATGCATTCAATTCTTTGCTCGAGATAGATTGGTGGGATATCATGAGATTGTATCCTATTGATGGAATGGTATTTTTATCAGGGACATATTGTAGTGAGAGCCCTTAGGTGTGAGGGATACTACATGTTTCAAATGGCAATGGGATATACATCGTCAGCTCATTAGCATTCTAGCACAACATCAACAGAGTGGGATTGACTTTGGTTTATGCTAAGGGTTAGACTAGAGAGAGGTGATGAGTTGGTATTGTACTAGTGGAGTAACATCTACGGTCATAGAAAAAGCACAACTCAAGCCATGAGGGATGGACGAGGATGTTTGGTTATGATGCTTTTTAGATCCAGGTGGCGGATTGAGTGAGTGGTTTGTTTGGGATTTTGGTTTTGAGAGACACATTTATGTTTCGTTAGCTTGGAGGCATGGTTTGGTACAATGGTACATTTTGGATCTTGGTATCAATTTATAGATGGCTCTGTGGTGGAGAGATACAGAATATTTGAGGGAAAAAAAATCTTGGAGCAGGAATATTTCTAATGTCCCTATTTTTGTTTTCCTATATAGTACAACCAAGGTGGATTTCCAGGGCATGAGATGACTAGCTCATGGGAATAGGTTTATGTCATCAAGGGTTCCATGGAGTTTTGAAGAGTTTTAATGGGGTCTGATGGAATTCGTTTGGCATATTATATTTGAAATTAATGGATAAAGTTTGTTTCATGGTTGTGTGTGTATCTTAGTTTAGATTTAGTTCCTATTTTCTAGGAGATAGTTTTTATCTTCCTAAATCAAATGTAATCTTATTTATTTTTTATTTGGTGAATAATGTAATGAGCATGAGAGAAATACTACTTGGGAAGTCTCAAGGTGTGGCTTGTCTCACCTATGAGTTGAAAGTTTCATTTCTAATTTGTCTTCCCATTTTTATCTTGGCATCATAGTACCAAAAGGCAAATAAGGAGCTATGTGTGAGATGGGTGTATGGTGAGTTGAGCCTGTTTGGCTGAGATCCCTAATGGTTGAGATTGGAGAGAGAGTAAGCCTCCTTTACTAGTGAATACAGGTGTGTAGATATTGTTCGCAAAGCTATGAAGTAGTGAATCCTAGCATGGTTCAGAGGAGGCTCCATCAGAGATCAATGGAGCAACAGATCATGATGAAAACTCAAGTTGAGGATCTTTTTTTTAGGAAAAAGTTAAAGGGTTTTCTTCAGAGCGCAAAAAAGGAGACTATATGGTTTTATTGAGGGAAAATTATGCTAGACTGTGCAGGGAATAAGAAGGAAAAGTGCACAGATTAGGGAGACTTAGAGAAAACTTCCTCTTGCATGATGTGTTTGAGATAAGACTGTGAAAAAAACTGTTTCTGTGAAATTTGTTGTTTTTTTGTGACACTATTTGCTAGATTAGTTGAATGAATCTGTAGATCTGTGGATTTTTTGATTAGATCAATGGATATGTTATAGGATTCGTGAATCTATTGATCAGACGAGTTACTGGTGATGCTCATTAGTTAAAAATAATGGTGTTTCTGTAATTGTTTTGTCACAATGAATAATCACATTACATAGACATAGCTTAATGAGAGAAATAAGCTTGATTGGTCAAATTATGCCAACTGGAAGTTCATTTTGTAGACATTTCTCAAGGGTTCTAGCGCGTAGACAATTACAAATTGAGATGAAGCAAAGCCGATTGTAGCTAGAGGTTCGAAAACTGCATTAGGTCAATATTAGGAGAAGAAAACATGATCCCTCATATCCGAGACTGCAAAACTTCTAATGAGATTTGGGCAACACTCAAGGATTTGTATGAAATGAAAAATAAAAATCATGTGTTTTTTTTGAAGAGCGAGACTCTCTCCATTAGGATGGAAAAGAATGAATATGTTATTGCATTCATCTAATAGATTAAATAATCGAAAGAAAAGTTAGGTGACATAGGGGAGAAAGTATCTAGCACTAATCTCATCCTAATTACCTTAAATGGCATAAAAGAGGATTTTGAAATGTTCATTACAGGACTTGGAGCAAAGAAGAAAGCTCCCTACTTTGAATAGTTGGCAGGGATTTTGATCCAAGAAGAAGAGAGACGTAAGAATATAAACCCTCATAATGCAGATATGTAATTGGTGGCAAAAAAGAAGTTCTTCAAAGGGAAACCAGAAAGAGGACATAAAGGTGGTGGTTCATCTTAGACAAATCCATTTCAAGGTATGTCATTCACCAAAAATGATTTAGGAATTAAGTGTTTTTACTGTGGTAGAACTGTCATGTTGCTAGAGACTACTATAAGAAAAAGAATGGTGAAAATAGACATAGACATAAGAGGCGTACATGGCATTTTGTTGGTGAATATCTAAATCATTATCTTAAATTATTTGTGTCTGGTGTTTCTCTTTATGCGAAGACTGTTGGGGCTGGAACTTTGTTTGTGGATTCTGGAGCATCCACTCATATCACATGTAATAAACATTGTTATGAAAATTTGAAGGAGGCCAACATTGGTGCTAACATCTACTTGGGAGATGACAAAGCATATCAGATTAAAGGGTATGGAGATATTCCTATGATACTGCCTAATGGTAATATAAAGTGCATCCATAATGTCATGTATGTGCCTAAGATTACAAATAATTTGATATTTGTATCCATTTACAAATCAAAATTTAAAGGTAGATTTTTTCAAAACCTATTGTGTTGTAAAGGATTTCTTGGAGCATCAGAAGCTATTCGCATCAATATTAAGAGTTGGAGGCCTATATAAGTGGAATTTTACACGCATGCCACATCAAGCTTTAACTTCACCAACTATGACAACAAAGAATCTTTGGCATCAAATATTTGGTCACATCAACCTTCATGATTTATTGTTGCTGCAAAAATAAGGTATGGTTGAGGTACTTCCTATTTTAAGAAATGAATATATTGATTGTGAAGGTTGTGCACTTGGAAAAATGCATAGGGATTAATTTCCCTCTAACTTAAATAGGAGAAAGAAATATATGCTCGAACTTGTGCAGATTGATATTTGTTGACTTATGTAGACAAGGTCCTTACGTGGAGCTTACTATGTTTTGCTATTTATTGATGACTGCACAAGGTATACCTAGGTATACTTTCTTAGAAGGAAAATTGATGCTTTCGAGTACTTTAAAGAGTTTAGAAATATGGATGAAAACAAGACAATAAAATTCATTAAAATCCTTTGCTCAGATCAAGGGGGAGAATACAAGCTTGGGAAATTCATCAAATATTGCATAGATCATGGAATAGTATAATAGTTTGCAGTACCCCACACTCCACAATAGAATGGGGTTGTAGAAACAAAGAACAAAACTCTAGTGGAACGTGCACGTAGCATGATTAAAGGTAACAACATTTCAAATGGTTTTTGGGAAGAAGAAATTAGTACTATAGTTTACTTAAAGAACATAAGTCCAACGAGGTGTCTTAATCTCAAGACTCCATTTGAGGCTTTGTATGGTTTTAAACTTGCAATACATCACTTGAGAGTGTTTGGTTCTAGATATTTCGCACACATTCCTAAGGAAAATAGGAAGAAATTCGAGGCTAAAGCTATAAAATGCATATTTGTAAGGTACTTTTCCGATTTCAAAGTATATAAGTTTTTTAATCCATCGACTCACAAGGTATTTGTGAGTAGAGATGTTATCTTCCATGATCAAGTTGATGAAGGGAATAAGGATAGAAGTTATGAAGAGTGGCACATGCCTTTAATGATAGATGACAGTAATGATGAAGCCAAAGATAGTAATTTATAGCAACAACAACAGAAAAAGGAATGTAGTGATGTAGACACATTCAACAGTTGAAGCCCACTCAAAGATGAGCATGAAATCACACAGAACATAACTGAGCCATGTCCTCTACTAAGGAGATTACGACGACAAATTCACTTACTACAAAGGTACGAAGATTATGCTCTTATGACTAGTATTTGAAATGTTATTGAACCCATGAATTATAATGAAGCAAATCAGTATGAAGAATGGAGGTCAGCTATGAAAGAAGAGTATGAGTCTATAATTAAAAACAAAACGTGGGAATTAATTAAACTGCCAAAAGGAAAAGAGCCCATAGATTTTAAATGGCTATACAAACCTAAGTTCAAAGTAGATGGTAGTGTAGACAAGGGCAAAGGGTACTCCCATAAAGAAGGAATTGATTATGCAGAGACTTTTCTCCTGTAGATAAGTTAAATACTATAAGGATGTTAACAGCTCTAGCTACAAAGTACCAATGGATTTTACACAATATAGATGTAAAATATGCTTTTCTAAATGGAGATTTGAATGAAGAAGTATATCTAACACAATTGTAAGGGTTCATTAGAAAGGGGTAGGAACACTTGGTTTGTAAATTAAAAAGTCATTGTATGGATTGAAGCAACCTTCCACATCTTGATATGAGAAAATAAACTCTTTCTTCTAAAAAAAATGGTTATAAGAGAAGAAAAAATGGTTCAAATATGTATACCACATTTGATTCAAAGAGACATATTGTGTCGATATCCTTTTATGATGATGATTTAATTGTCACTGGAAATTCTAGTGAATTGGTTGAAGAAATTAAAGTTCATATGTCATAAGTATTAAAAATCAAGGAAATTGGAGAACTACATTATTGTTTAGGTCTTTAATTATGGAGGGATGTTGGCCAACCTTTTGTTACTCAAGGAAAGTATGTCAGGGAAATGTTGAAGAAATTTAAAATGAACCAGTGTAAAGCTGCTTCACTACCTATCCAACATAATGTTAAATTTCAGAGTGATTATGGTTATAAAGAGGTGGATGCTACATTATAGAGACAACTGGTTGGAAGTTTGATTGATTTGACTACAACCCGACCTGACTTAGCATATTTAGTCAGTGTGTTGAGTTAGTTTATGAAAAAACCTCTTGAAAATCATTGGATGGAAGCAAAAGGTGTCCTAAGGTATCTTAAAGGAACCATAAATTTTGGCATTAAATATACTGATTCTTTTGATGTTAAGCTGTCAGGTTATTCAAATTCAGATTGGGCTGGAAATCTGGACAATAGAAGATCTATAACAAGGTATTATTTTAATATTGGGTCCGAGGTCATTTCTTGGAGAAGTATCAAGTTGTATGTGTAGCCACTTGCGAAGCAATTTGGTTGAGAAGACTTCTTCAAGATGTAGGAGAAGAACAAAAGGATGCTATGGTGATTAAATGTGACAACCAACGTTTAGTCAAGTTGTCAAATAATCTTGTTTTTTAGAAAAACACAAAACATATTGATTCTCAATTTCATTTTATTAGATAAAAGGTTCAGTCCAAAGAGGTTTCTCTTGAATATTGTAACACGTATGAAAATGCAGTTGATATCTTCATCGAGCCTCTTGTGAAGATCAAATTTGAATTGTTTAGGGAGATGTTAAATGTGTAGGTGAATCCTTTATCCATTAAGGGGGAGACTTGAAATTAATGGAGAAATTTTGTTTCACAGTTGTGTGCATGTCTTAGTTTAGATTTAGTTCCAATTTCTAGGATATATTTTTGATGGATGTGTAGGTGAATCCTTTATCCATTAAGGGGGAGAATTGAAATTAATGGAGAATGGAGAAATTTTGTTTCACATTTGTGTGTGTGTCTTAGTTTATATTTAGTTCCTATTTTCTAGGAGATAGTTTTGATCTCCCTAAATCAAATGCAATCTTATTTATTTTGGATTTGATGAATAATGTAAGGAGTGTCAGAGCAATAATGCTTGGGCAGTCTCTAGGCGCAGCTTATTTCACTTGTGAGCTGCAAGTTTCATTTCTAATTTGTCTTCCCATTTTTATCTATTATATCATCCACACAAATTTCTTTTCATTCCGTTGCATTCCAACAACTTTCAGAAAGCTAGGTTATTATTGACCCTAACTTAATTAATTTCACTTGAGGTGGCATTGTAGGAGAAATATTTGATGGAATACCTTAGTGTAATAGCTCATTGGAACCAGAATGCGAAGAGTTACAAGATGGGATGTTGAGAAGTGACTTCGAGTGGCCGGAGAGAATATGGTGGAACATTTTCCATTTTCCTTTCAAAATGAGTTTAATTAGTTATTTAATTAAGGAAAAATAATTAATTAGAGGAAAAAGGCCAAAAGTGATTTAAGTGAAATCAAATAAAATTAAAAGGCCACTTAAGATAAATTCAATGGAGATCTATAAAAGAGAAGGAGGAAACTGTTTTGAGACATCCTTGAGTTGAGTATTTTTCTTCTTGTGGAGAGGTTTAGAAATCTAGGAGTTCCTAGCTTCAACAATAACCCCAAGATGGAAACCCTTGGGTGATTTCCGTGAGAATGGGCGAGAACCCATTTCTCCCGTTGGTGGATTCATCCATAATTCACAGGTTGTATTCAACAATTGAGTTATTTTTTAAGGTTGGGTTCAACTTGTAGTAGATATTTGTGGGAGCCCATTCCCTTAACCATTTTCAATTCTTGTATCAACATATCTTATAATAATAAAATAAGGCCGAGTTTGTTGCATGTGCATTCTATTGAAGTTTTAGTTGCAGTTCATATTTGCTCTTGCTAGTTAATTTTTATGGTTCAATTTGTGAATTTTATTTAACAAGTTAACAAAATTTTTTTTATAAGCAATTTCCTGCGAAGTTTGCATTTGGGACATTACATAGCTTGCTAGGCTCCTTTGTACATTCAATTTCAATGTTGCGATTTTCAATTGGTATTGGTGAAGTTTCATAACAACAGTTCAGGTTATTTTGCTGAAATCACACCAAACCTAAAACATTCCACTTCAGCAATATCAACAAAAAGAAGCTATCCTTTGTACATCAATTTCGTTATTGTGATTTTCAATTGATATTGGTGAAGTTTCATAACACCAGAGTTCAATATCATTGCTTGGAATTTAATTTTCTAATACCAGTAAATACATTGTATGGCTGCAACTAATTTTATTTGGAGTGAACAATTTTTACTTCCCAATGGTAATATTAAATACAAATATTTCAAGTAATATTATTTAATGTATTTTATTCCGTTGTTAGTGTATATGATTTTCTTGAAATCGGTGAAAAATATAAATGCAATTTTCACAACTATCTATAAATAATATATAATTAATTATATAAACACTAATTAAACATTGACCGAACAGGCTAAGAATTCGATAATTTTTTGTAACAAGTGTTCAAATTTGTTTCTAAGAGGGCATACTAAGAAATGAAAAAACATTTCTTCTAGGTCTACAACAAAATACTAGGAATAAGTATGTTCTGATTTTAGAATATCATTTTAAATTTCATTATTTCTTCAACAAACACACACATCTTGAAAAAATCAACTTACAGTGTAATTTCAAGTAACGTGCATTTCTCCGCCTGTTCATCATAGTTAAAAAATTTGGGCCCGTGGTCAGAGGTAGGTCCTCCCAAAGCTTTCCAGTGCAAACCCGTTAGCCCGACTCTAACCTCATGGGTGGGTGTCTGGCGAGCAGTCAGACTAAACGTCGGTTAACAGGATAAATTATTTATTTTGTATTAGTTTACTATTGAAATATTGAAATCAGTATTAAAAACAAATGGCAACAACAGATGGGTGATAAACCATAAAAGCAAACAATAATAATTAAAAATAATGTGGATGATTTCAATGCAGCTGCGGTATTGACAAATCAATAAAATCAGGCGTTGATGACATCTTTTCATGGATCCATGGGACATTAACATGCCACTTGTATTAAAGGAAAGTGAACTTGTATTATTGGAAAGTGAACATTATCATTGAAAAAATTAAAATTTGAGAATTGGGTTTCACAACGATATGTGATGTTATTCGGCTTAACCATTATTATTTTTTATTAATTAACGAGCCCATTTGATAAAATTTCAGCTTCTTATTAATTTGTTTTATTATTTTTGATGATGATGATGGCAGTTAACGTTTATTGAGACCAAATTGGTCTATCGGACTTATAATTTTCTTAGTTTTTAATTATTTGACTCCTTGTCTTTCTTGGCGAGATTGGTGCTGTAGCTTTCTTTTTTTGTCTCTACGGTCTTCCAACTTCCTTTATCTTGCATCCACTTCATCTCTGCTGGTTCTCGGGACATTGGTGTTTTAGCTTCACTATCTATTGTGTTCGTCTTTTTGAAGATAGTCGGAGAAGAAGTTTAGTCTACGAGATTTGATTTGTTGTTAAATGAAGATTTATTTTGTGCGGTCGAATCCTCATAACTGTTGATTTGTTGGGCGGGACTTTTTCCCTGCGTGTCTTGAGAGTTGTTTCCTTCTTACCCAATTTCTTATGGTTCAGAGCTTTCTCTAGAGTATTCTTCTTTGATGACAGTGTAGCCTTCTTTTTGTGCCCCTTCCCGCCATGTAGATCTGTGGTGGTTGTTTCTAGCAAGAATTTTTCAGAGAGGCTTTTGGGAAATTTTTGGCTAGATGCTCTATCTCAAAGCAGGATTGACATCAGAAAAAAACACTTTCGTAATCGATGGTTCTGGTTTCCAACACAGTCTTTAAGTACATTCTACTTTAATCTTGTAATTCCTATATTATTTATTTATTTATTTTTATATTAAAAGTTTTTAACTATTTTATTTCTTACCATCAAATAATTTAATGGTAATTATTAATATTTATTATTTAAATTGTTATTACCTTTATTTCTAAAATTTAGATATTAAACATTTTTTATATTTTTTATATTATTTGATGTCATTATAATTATTTTAAATGAGTAGAAATATTTATTGCACCATATTAGGAAATTTCAAAATCCTTTACCCATATTGATTCCTAAAAATTCTCAACCAAATTTAAATCATCTCATATTATATTATAAAGTTATATTTAAAACTCAACTCTTTATAACGTTATATAAAATTTTAATCTTTAATATTTATTAAAATTTAAAAATATTATTTTACTAAAGTGTAAATTTCAAATTCATTTAAAAATGTTTATTTTGACTATGTTTTCTATAAACATTTTCTAAATTGATAATTGAAATGAATGTATATATAATAGTGTAGATCACTTAAATATTCTATATCTCACATTTTGAAGTTAATAACGTTTTACATTTATTAAGATGGATAGATATTACATGTATTGTAAGGGTTGTGGTCATTGTATATTCAATGAGTTAATTTATCAATGGTGTATTTTGTGGCTATATACCATTAGTATTTAGGTGTATTTTGAAAATATATTGTATTAAGTAGACTTATGCTTTACTAATATGAATATATATAATATTTTTTTGGTGGCTTTTATTTTGTAGAGATGTCAATTGTCTAATATTTAACACTTATTTTCTATGCAAAATTCATAATTTTACAAATAATGGTAAACAACATGTATATTTATTTATTAAGGGATATGTTACCTATTATATATATGAAATCATAACAAATTCACAATAAAAGTGACCAATAAAAGGAAACTCATAACTATCAATAAAGGAATAATACATAAATAAAATTCAATAAAAAGAGTTAAAAAGATAAACTATGACATTCAAAAAAACTTTTAAAACACTGTTTGAATATAAATTCCACAATTTTATTGTATGATAACTAAAAAATTTCTAGCAAAACAAAGATATTATATTTTATTTAAGTTAACGATCAATAAAAATTTAATATCATAGAATAATCAAGTTAGAATTAATTATGGGCACACCTTAATACTACTTATCCTATATCTATGGTAGAGCATGGACAAATTCTATTATATTTTTTTACTATTATTATCCAATTTTAAGGGGAACGTCTAGGTAAAGAAAATTCTTTAATATATTTCAAAAGTTCAATAAATATACTAATAAATTAATATAAAAAAAACATTATCCTTTCTAATGAAACTAACGTTATTTTAAATATAATTTTCTTGAAAATTTGTGTATGTGTTAATGAGTTATGAAAAACAAAGTTTGCATCATTTTTATATATTATTGCTTCTAATGAAATTATAATGTATTATGTTTTTTAATAAATGATGAGTAGAAATATTGTCAAATTGCCTTATTAATTAGGTCAATAAAAAAATAAAGATTTGATTTTGGTACACTCTCCTGGGCCGAGCCACCTTGCATAGCTCTTGAGATCATCCGTATCATGAAAGCAAGAGTGCACATTCTTTGCATTATAAGTGTAGGTCGTATTACAAGCAATCCTGCACATTTTCTGAGTGGGTGCATTGTATATTCAAGTACCCAGTAGCAGGATTCTGCACTCCTGAAGGATATGGAGTTCCATGTGAAAGCAGTAGTGCGCATTCTTTGCATTATAAGTCCTGGGTTGTAATACAAGCAATCCTGAAGATTTTCTGAGTGGGTACAAAGTATAATCAAGTGCCCAGTAGCAGGATTCTGCATTCCCTGAAGGATATGGAGTTCCATGTGATAATCCGCAGGTTATTGATTACAGTTTCAATAATTTAGCCATTGAAAAAAAATTACACATCAATTATATAAATAAAACAATGAGATTAACTTTAAAGTCATTTTTATGTTGATGGCAGATTTGTTTGACTTCTGGTTTAATTTCTCTTAATGATCAGGATATTTTGAAATCTATAATTGATATTTATCTATATAAAAGGCACCGTTACCAAATTCGAAAATATCCTGAAATCTACAATTAATATATATCTCTATATAAACCACACTATTATCTATATATATACCACACTATTAATATCAATTGAGATCAGGACGGATCAACCAACGATAATAAGGAGTAGGGCCGGACGATAAGATGCCCAAAACATTAATATAAGTTGAGATCAAGACGAATCAACCAACGATAATAAGGAGTAGGGCCGGACGATAAGATGCCCTCTGGCTTTTCGGAGAAATTCAGTTTTCCCGTCGATAACTGTTCGTATTTATGATATTCTCTCCTCACGTCGATAACACGCAAAGACTTTTTGAGGAGCTTGTTAATTAACAGTGTCCTTTTTATTTTATTGGAGGCTCCTTCGTCTCTCACAATTGACATGAGCTTAAGTCAAAGTGACTCACCTGTATTTCACTGCACTGTGTGGGCCAGCAGTGGAGCGAAATCTGCTGCAATTTCATGTCGAAAGCTGCAGGATTATTGGTGGCAGACCATCAAAATGTTTGTGATCAATAACCATTGCAGAGAGTTTTTATATTTTTGCTAAAAGATATGGATAATTGTTGTACAAACATGGTGAGGGCCATGTTCAATCCCAGTGGAATGACTTCACACATTTTAAGAAAAGTGAGATTTGATTTTTTTATCTACGCATGGACAGAGATTCTATTGTTAACTTATTATCTGCTTAAAAGGGTTGTAAACATTAAATGGTAATGTATTATATCTTTTAATAATATAACCTTTAATGGGTATGCATTATATTCTGTTAGCAAAACCATTGATAAATTCAGCAGGTCGGTCCAATAAAATCCGCTTAAATATCTCTATTACAGACTAGGGTATGAAAAATTTCACATGTATCTACCTCAGAAAATTGAGTACAATGGGATGGTGATTATTAGAGAAAATAAAAATAAGAATATTAAACACGGCTACATATTTTTAAGGAGAATTTTTTAATTTATAAAAATAA
>APFE031052207.1:89959-126838 GCA_000404065.3 Pinus taeda
AATATTATTTTTTAAATAAATATTTTAATATCGTTTGAAAAATAAAAATAAAACAACCTTTAATTTTTTATAATCATGCAAAACCATACATCAAGTATCATATTGTGTTCTCACAGTGGCAACGATTTCTGTTGTGGTGGGACATGGAAGATCCGAGTTTCCCATAATTGTGTGGTTTTCTTCATGCCACGGAATGGAAAGCCACATAATCAGAATCGTTTTTTCAGCGGTATTCCTATAGAATGGTACACATGCTTAGGAACAATAATAATAGTAGGTATAATTGAAACAATGCTTCGTCATGTTCAATTGAGAGTTTGTTTCCAATTGCATTATTTAATATTTTCATGAAAGCTTCTTTTTATAAATATATACTTGCTTTTTATATTTTTTAACTTTCTTTCGGTTAAAATTAAGATATCCATACAAATTTGACAAAATATAGTTATAATATATTTATAATAGATAATAATTTTTTTAATTATTTTTAAAATTTATTTAATTAATTTTATACTTTTAAATTGATTATTATATTGTATTGGGATGGTTTAATTATTGATTAAAATTGATGAAAAGTTGAATAGTTAGATTATGTTTTTGATATATATTTTTAACAATAATCACCGAAAACATGTCTCAAAAACTAGATATAGATCACAAAAACATTAATTTAATAGTTAGATTATTCTTATATAGAAATAAAAGTGGCAAAGTTAAAAAGCATTCACTATTGGTGGGCATGTAGACTAGCACATTGTTGATGAGATCATTGGTGCTTTAGCATGAGGATGGTGGGCGAGCGATTTCAAGTTTCCTTTGGGTGGGCATGAACTTCAAAATCTGGTTCTTGTTGCAAATTACAATGAAGTCCAACTCAGTTGATTTACAATTTGGATGTAAATCTTCAGAATTTTCTTCTCCTTGATAAAATTTGGTAGGGTCCATACTAAATATCTTCTTCTATAGATTATAAAATTTTATTTTGATATTCTAGCATCCAAGGATCACCTTTATCCCTTGAACTTTTATTGGGCCAAATCCATTTTAAACCTAAATGCCTCCACTAATTCGAATGAAGGAATCCATGATGTACTTGTAATTATGTCTCTATCAATTGATCGATCTTTTGAATATTGTAGCTAAATACCTAGGCCACAGATTTAAGGTTCATCTGCAACACTCAACTCTTCTTGCAATAAATAAAGAAAGAAATTGTTTTTCTTTAAACAACACATATTCAATTACACAGAGATACACACAGTAATGTGCATATGGATGTAGAAATTCAATAACAGAGGAAGGATTAAAAATCTATAGGACTATGTACATACTTCCTTGTTTCCCACATAGACTCACTAGACTTCTACCCTCAAATAACTCTCATCATCTCTCTCTAACTGTTAATTACATGGGAATTCAATTACATATATTTCTCATACAAATAACAACCCGAAACTATTTTGTTACATCATCTAGAACAAATCATAATTTAGCTAAGTCCATTTTTTTACATAGCCATTAGGATACACTCATCTAAATTTCTAAAATATATAGATTCTTCTATATTACACCTAAAAAAAATATTACAAATTAGGTAAACTAAGGAAACCAACTTTCTAAGGTAAATGGGTTTTTACCTAAGAAGGTCAAAAGTCAATTTGGTTGATAGTTGCTCCTGCATCAGACTCTAGGGGAAGACAAGAATTGTTTCATGAGGTTTTCAATGCTTATGCCATACTTGTAAATCTTTGTTCTTGTCATCCAGGTATCATGTTATGTTGGTTGGCTCTTCCATTAGATCAAATATTGAAATTATTCTTTACCTTTGGTTCCTTTAGCTACTCTTTATCGTATATTACTTTAATCTCTTTCCAAAATGCTTTTCATAGTTGTTTCTTCCATCCATTGGTCTAATGTTCATCAATTACAAACTCATTTATTGTAACACACTCTGTCTCCTTGAAGGGATACAAATATTCAACATTAAAAACTGGAGAAATCCCAAATCATTTGGGAGTTTCAACTCATAAGTAATAGAAGAAAATTGTCTTAAAATCTTATGTGGACAAATTTTCCTAAGTTTTAATTTATTGTATGTCCTTGTAGGAAACCTTTCCTATATGCGATATGCCATCACTAAGTCACACACTTTAATGTCTAGCTATCATATTTTTATATCTTCTCTTTCCTTGTTGTTGTTTTGTTGCAACTGTTGTTTGACTCTCTCTTGTAACTCCTACATGCTTATTGAAAAATATTCACCATCAACACTCAATTCTTTCTTTCCCAAATTTCTCAACTCATAAATTCCTCTCGGATGCATTACATATACTATCTGAAATTGACTCATCCTCATGTTTCTATTAGGTGAATCATTATATTGAAATTCAGTCTTAGCAAGTACTTGACCTCACTGTTTGGGATGCTACCTCACTAAGCTTCTCAAAATATTTCATAAGATCATGTTTACCACCTCTATTTTCCCCTTAGTTTATGTGGATATGTCAAACTGAAATTCAACTTAGTTTCTAGTCTCTTCCAAATATTTCTCAAAAAATGGCGTGCAAATATTGTATCTCTATCTAAAACAATACTTTTAGGAAAACCATGTAAACTTGCAATTTCTATAATGATTAGTACAAAGTTACTACCTAAGAGAGAAATAGACTTTTCTTCCTAAGAGATATATAGAATTTTCTATAGAGCTAATACAAGGAGTAGCCTTGATATCAAAGGGAACCTTACAGATGAGTGTATGAATCTCCGACGGAATTAAAAAAGCCGATATAGGAGTTATTAAACAAATGGTACATTAGACCTAGTGTGTCACCGTGGGGTGCAACAGTCCTATTTGTCAAGAAAAAATAGATAACATTTAGGTTGTGTATTTATTATCAATAACTGAACAAATTAACTATTATAAATAAGTATGCCATGCCTAAAATAGATTATTTATTTAGCCATACTAGGGTAGCAACTATGTTTCCTAATATAGATCTTTGGTCTGGTGATCACCAACTGAGGATTAAATAAGAAGACATTCTAGAAATAGATTTTCAAACTCGTTATGGACACTATGGCTTTACAATGCTTCCTTTTGGGCTTACAAATGCACCTGCTACCTCTATGTTCTTAATTAATTCCATTTTTAGTAAGTTTCTATAAAAGTTTGTGTTAATCTTTATACATGATATTCTAATTTATTCAAGAACATTGAAAGAGCACAAACAACATTTGGAAATTCAAATAGTGCTACAAAATTGATGTGAATTTCCGTTATATGCTATGTTTAGAAAATGTAAATTTTTACAGGACGATATATACTATGTTGGGTATGCGATATCTAAAGATGGGATAACAATGGATCCCGAAAATGTAAAGGTCTTTCTTAATTATCTGGTTCCTAAGGATGTGGTAGATGTGAGATCACTCATGGGTATCGCTGGATACTCTCATAGATTCATAGAGGGGTTCTCTAAGTTAGCATACCCCATAACCTCTATGTAGAATAAAGGGGTAAAATTTGAATGGGCTCAAAAAATGTTAGTAAATTTTTGAGTAGTTAAAGCATTTAGTTGTTGTTGCACCTGCACTAAAAATAATAGACCCTGCTAAGGATTTTCTATAGTGTATTGATGCTTGTTTGGAAGTTCTAAGAGGTGTGTTCATGGATGAATATCATGTGATTCTTTATGAATCCTACAAACTAAATGAACATGAAAGAAACTATGTAGCTTATGGCCTTGAGTTAGTAGTAGTCATCCATGCACTTAAAATGTTGAGATACTACTTAACTAGTGACAATTTTACCTTAGTTACTGATCATATAAGTTTAAAATATTTTTTTCAACCATCCTGATATGAACACTAGGAAAGCTAGGTGGATCGCCTTCTTGAGTGAATACGACTTCAATGTCAAGCATATAAAGGAAAGGAAAACAAGGTAGAAAATGAACTAAGTGAAAGTAAAAGAGTTTTGTGAAATAATAATCAGTAAATTTAAACCATATTTTTTTAACACATTAAAATGACATCAGTAGAAGATAAGAGTTATAATCAAATTCATGAAAATATAAAAATTAGAATAATCAGAGAAAACAACCATATTATGAAATTAATGAAGGTGGATCGTTAACATATAAAGACAAACTTTGTGTCAGGATGTGGCTAAAATTAAATGATTAAATTAGATGAACACCACAAAATACCATTCTTGACTCGCCCAAATTATTAGAAAATCATTACCACTTTTAAAAGGGATTTTTTCTAGCCTCGAATGAAGAAGGAAGTAGATGAATACTTCACGAAGGGCCAATAATTTCAAGAGGTGAAAGTGGACCATCAACATCCAACAAGATTATTGAAAATCCTACCAGAATGGAAATGGCAAGTGATCTCATTAGCCTTTACCCAAAAACAACACAATTTTATTATGGATATGGTAGACAAGTTGTCTAAGGCTGCTCCGTTCATACTTGTTTATTCTACTTCTAGATTTATGGAGGTAAAATATGTCTTTATGAAGGAAAATTTCAAACTTCATGGAATACCAAGGACAATTATATTAGACAAAGATGCAAAATTCACTTCCAACTTTTGGAAGGAATTGTTTACTAGGAATGGTACCCAGCTAAGTTTTAATAATGCATAACATCCTCAATATGATGAGTAAACTGAAAGGGTTAATCAGATCATTGAAGAAATTTTATGCATGTATATAATGAACCAACCCACAAAATGGGAGGACCATTTGCATTTGGTGGAGTTTTCCTATAACAATAGTTATCAAGCATCACTCAAGTTGAGTCCTTTCGAAGTTTTTATGGCTGGAAGTGCCTTATCCCCCTATGTCCTAGTCAGATTGAAAATGGGATTAAATTAAGACCAAATCTACTACGTGAAATGGAATAGACTGTGAAAAAATTAGGCATAATATAAAAGTAGTGTAGGAGAAGAAAAAAAGTTATACAGACTTGAAGAGGAAACAAAAATAATTTCAAGTGGGTGAGCATGCATATATTAATGTATCATTGAAAAAAAGTTCCTTAAAGTTAGGGAAATGTTTTAAGCTAGCCCCTCAATTTTGTGGGCCATTTGAGATAATATCTAGGGTAGGGATGGTGGCCTAGCAGCTAACACTACCAAACCATATTAAGGTTCATAACGAATTTCATGTGTCTCTTTTGAAAAAGTATATTCATGATCCTATTCATATAATTTATTGGAATTTTGTATAAGTTGAACCAAAAGGGAGGTTCCAAGTTGAGCCTCTAAAACAATTGGACCAAAGGGATGCTACACTCAAGAATTTAGCCATCACCTAGGTTAAAGTGTAATGGAAGCACTTTGGGCCTCAACAAGCCACCTAAGAGATGAAATATGAAATGAAAGCAACTTTTCCTATGTTTTCCAAGGAAAATGGTAGCATGAAAACATCGAGGACGATGATCCCTTCACCTTAGTAAATTTATCTTATGTCTATTATATTGAACATGTGGCTGAAAAGTAAAAAAGAGACAAATTACATAATGTGCCTATGTAAATATTTATTTTAATTAATAAAAAAGAAAAACTATTTTTTGTGCTATCATTCTTGAAAAATTATAAAAAGCTATCATGTGAGATTAGACTCCTAACTACTAGTAAAATAGTTAGAATTAGTTATGCTCAAGAAGGGGTAGGAACAAAAGAAGAAAAAGATTCCTTTTTTCCAAAGTTGAATTATTGGTTGCGCAGACGACTAAGAAAACACATGGTTGGAGATAAATGTCATGGGTGGACCTAACTTAAAAAGACTATAGGAGATAATGGAAGTCATATGAAACAAAAAGGGACAATGGGAGAGAAAGAATGTAGCCATGCCTAGAAATTAGCAGGATATTGTTAAGGGCCAAGGAGGTGTGAACTAGAAAATTAATTATTGATTTATTCTCCTGGTATAAGGAGTTACAACTTGGGGAGAACTACTGAGAACATACTTCATGGTTTGGAGGAACGTGGCAACCTTTAATTTATTTCCAAGAAGAAAATGTTAGATAAGTATATGATTGTCTAGCTAACTTAGTTTCGTTTATGTTGTTATGCCTACTTAGATTTAAGAGTGTAGGTATTGAATAATTTATGACCCTAATTGTTCAGGGTATTATCTAGAAAATGATTGGACAATTTTACTAACATTCTATGAGAAATTATATAAATGAACGTAGGTGTTCCTTGTTCTTGGTGTTATTTTTTGTTGTAGGGAAAAAATGGAAAAGAAAAATTTACATGTATAGAATAATCATTTCAGACTAGAGAAGGTGTTGGGTAAGAGAATTTTTAATTATAGATGAGTTATGGTAAACACAAGTGAAAGGAAACTGATTAGTAATAGAAAAATGTAATGCCCCAATTAGTATGCCTATGTTCAGAGACAAGGAAGAAAACCCTATCACTTTCCCAAAGGACTTGTAGTCTATGAAGATAAAAATGTATAGGTCTTAAAGAAAAACTTATGTGGTGTCCCATGATAGGAGTCCATGGGGCTTTCCACCTTTTTTGGGGTTTTCATAAAATAATGAATATACTTGAAATGTATCCATAAATGAGAAAGGAAATCATACAATAAGTTATACTTGAGTGTATGGGTGTGTTTATTTGTGTGTGTGTGTGTGTAACATGCAAAGTAACCCTCGTTCACATGTAGAAATATATGTTATTGTAAACTGCTATAGAAAAGAAGTATTAAAAGAAGAAAGATAAATTTAAATGTAGGTTATCTTATCTTAGGCCAAAGGGTTGGAATTGTGTCAATCTACCATGGAAAAGGAAATCGTAATAGCCTTGGTGAAAATTCCATGTAATAAAAGTTAATAAAGGAAAATTAATAACCATGGTTGATGGGACATTTATTCCAAGATGAATGCTGGGCAAAAGCAGAGTGATGGGGATCACTGGTGATTGATTAATGGCTAAGGGAATTGGCAAAGTCAATGAAAAAGGCGTTGGAAAGGAAAAATATCATTTTGGCACATTTATTTATGAAAATAATGGAAATTAGGAGAAAAGGAAGGTGAAAGGTCATAGGTTGCATGTGAGGAGGAAAATGAAGGAAAATAATGGAAATTGAAGAAAATAGATGCTTCATTAATAAAATGTCTTATGAGGATCAGTTAACAGACTTCTGTCAGTTTAGGTTTAGAGCTCTCTCTCTACTCTCTCTCTCATTCTCTTGGACACTTGGAGTTTTCTTGGCACACTCTTGGAGGAGTGTGGCACACTTGGAATTTTGGAGCAAAAAGGAAAATGAAGAGCAGGAAAGTGCAAGAGGAAATTTGTATAAGCAACTACACCGATTTTTTCTTGTAATTGTTGAGTTGCATGTATGTTTTCCTCACCAGGTTTTGCATTCATTACATATGCATGTGGTTCATTGGTCATGATCTATCACTTCCATTGAGGATTTCTTGGATTGATAGTGGATTTTCCTAACCTTTCCATTTCCTCGATAGTCATGGTTTTGTAGGTTCATTTCATTATTTTTCTTGATTGTTTTCATGTTTCCCTTAGCTTCGGTTGAGTTACTAGTTCCTGGAAGCCCTAGTTGGACAAACGCTCTGGAAGCCCTATAACAACTTGGTTTAAGTTACTAGTCCTCGAAGCCTTGGTTGGACAAACACTTTTGAAGCGCTTGCTGGGTTGATTTACTAGTCCTAGAATCCTTGGTTGGACAAACATTCTGGAGCCCTCACAACAGTTGTGGGTTGAGTTACTAGTCCTGGAAGCCTTGATTACAACAAATGTCTTAGAGCCCTGGAAGGCTTGGGTAGAGACAAATCTGATGATGGTTTTTCCATGTCCGCCCATGAGGTGGAATCACTATTTGATGGGTTGGGTTGGTTTGGCATTTGGAAGCCCTAGATGGTTTTCATTGATGTGTTTTATGAGATGTGACATTCATGCTCGGAATATGGCATGATGGTGACTGGATGAAGAGAGATTTGGGTTAGCCATGTCTATGGTCGCGTGGTTCATGGAATTGTTGAACTTGTTTGGCCTTTACATAACTTATATGAGGTTTCTTATCCTTGTTATTTCATGAGTATTATACTAGTTTATATGTGGAATATATGGTTATGATTTCCTTGGTGTTTATGTTTCTATTATGCGTGTTATGAATATGTATTATGACAGTGGTTATGTATGGCTCTAATCATGTTTTTACTTGTAAATGAATGACCAATCTATCTACTGCCTAATGGATGAAGATGCATCTAATGTGTTGAGACATCAATTATTATTAGTGATTCTCAGATGAGTATGGGACCTCTATGCTGAGATTTGTTGTTTAATCATGTAGATTACATAATTGTGACATATTTGATGAAATGTGTATAATGGAGATCTAGTCATGTCCTTATTAAAGTAATTGCAATTCTTCCTTATTATATTGTTATATTTTAGCTTAGAAAGTGTTAATGAGTTATGGGCAGTGAACTGGTCTCTAGGCCTAAAAAAGTGGTTCAAATCCCAGAGATGCAAAAACAACAATGGGCAAAAAAGTCCTTAGATGCATGCATACCCATGCTACGAGAGAGTCTCAAGCCTCCTGGATGAATGCTTTTCCATATACAGGTAGCGTCTAGGGGTTTAATGGTATAAAAACTCAGTGGGACATAGGGATTGGTTACTTGAGTGGTTGGGATGGTTTATGGGAGTGTTGTTGGTGATGTGGAAGGTCTGTATGGTTTGTTTCCTTCGGTTCCACTTCCTTAAGGTGACTTGGGAGGTTTAATCATATCATAGTAACTTCTAGTGACATGTTTAGCCCGGTTGGGCAATTACTTGGGTAGATGTGGGAGGAGGGTCTTATAGAGTGTTATCAGAGCACAGTTCACCCCTCGGACTCGATGGGTTGTGTGTTGGTCATGCATTCATGTCAGCTTCATATGTGTTTATTGTGTTGTAAGACCATATGCTTGATGCATTTGTATGGTATGGATTATGGTTGGAGTGAGGTTGCCATGAGAAGTTGATGGTTTTGTCATGGAGTGCATGATCATGAGTGTATGGTTGGTTATGCATCAGTTGTTCACATTAGTATTCACATGTGGTCAAGTGTATAGTGAGGTGGTGGTTTTTTTCATGCATGAGGTCATCGTATGTGTAGTTGATATGGTCATGCATTGATGAATGGACTCTAGCTAGAATGATGGTTACATGGTTTTATGATTATGTATTATATGTATATATGTTGTCATGGTTATGTTATACATGTATTACGTTGATTTTTTTATCATGCAAAAGAGGTATCCTCCTCGAATTATCCTAACGTATGTTGGTTTCTTTTGATTTGTTTAGTTGACATGATATACCTTGCTGGAATAATATCAAATATGACTAGCAAGATGGTGGACTATAGTTCATGACAATCTCCCTATCGATTAGATGAGCAACATGGTGTTGCGCACTCTTCTGATTTGACATACACATTGAGAACCTTAAAGGAAAAAATAAGGAGTTGTAAGGTAGACAATGACAAAATCATATAGGAAGAAGAGAAACAAGAAAAGGTAAATGTGATGATACTTCAGATTTTGTTAGAATTGTAGCGATAGGGACCTCTTCAGATCATACATGAGCAGGAGGAAAAAGCTAATGGGGCATATGGAAGTAGGTCTCATGGTGACCACAAGCCAGATAAAGATGACACAATGAGATATTTCCAGTTGTTTGATACTTGATATAGGAGAGGTGATGGACACAGGTACTATTCTAGTTCTAGTTTAGATAGGCACTATGATCATCATTGTTATAATACTTACAAGAGGAGTGACAAGGGATATTTTCCAGATGAGTTTAAGAAGGAGGAGACACCCACATTTGATGGAGAGATGAAGAAATCATATGATGAAAAGGCATGGTTGCTTGGTATGAGGAAGTTCTTCAGATTGCATTATTACTCAGAGAACATGGAAGCCAAAATAACTACATTCAATATCAAAGGTAAGGTAGTTATTTGGTGGGACTATGTGAAGAATGTCAGAGGTATTCATGAGGAGGACTTTAATTGGAGTGATTTCAAGAGTCTATTCTGAATTAAGTATCTATCAAAGAGATACTTTGTTGACAGGCAAACAAAATTGTATGAGTTGAAGATGGGATCTATGACTGATGAGGAGTACACTAGTAGGTTCTTGGAGATACTTAGGTATGTACCTTACGTCAAGCAGGAGAATGCAAAGATTTAGATATTCATTAGTTGATTACTAATTGCATTCAAGAAATTATTGAGTCGGTGAGGCTAGATCATTGGAGGAGGCCATCCGGAAACTAAAGCATTGATATGAGGAATCGAAGCGCAAACCTGAGATTGTGGAAGACTGGAATGGAAGTGAAAAGAATAAAGGAAAATGGGACAAGAAGCGGGAAAGACCTCAATATGAAGATAATAAAGAGAATGGAGCACCATCTAGGAAGTTCAATGCATACGACAGAGGGTAGGGAATTTGATCTGAGGAGAAGAACAAGGATGTTGGCTGGAAGCCTATAGAGTGTTTGAATTGTGGAAAATATCATCATAGCAGATATTTTCTGATGCAGGAGCATTCAACTCAGAAAAATCATTGTATTTTAGTGGACATAGGGGGTCTTATGTTTTAAGGAAGTTGGTTTCCTAAGTGTTAAATTAATGTAATTATTTAGGCTTTTGACTGATTTTAATGAGAATAGGAATTAACCAAGTATTGTGAGGCATATTTGTAAATGTTCTCAAATGTTGGATAACATGAGAGATTTAGGATAGTTGAAAGATTTTGGAATTAGTTGTAAATCTTAGATTAGGAGTTGGTTTCATGATTTGAGGAACTAGAGAGGATCCTTAGAGATAAAGAAGGGATTTTAGGATTTTGTGGAGAAATTTATGGATCTAAACTAGGAATTGGTTATAGAATCCTTTTGTATAAATGTAAGCCTAAAAGGCTTAAAGCTAGTTAGTTAGTCAGTAGCTAGAAAGTTACTAGTTACTTAGATAGAGGGTTTAACTGTAAGCCTATGGGCAGGTAGGAAATAGACGCCTCTGATTAGAAAATCAGGCGAGAGAGAGAAAGACTCTTATGTAAATATTTATATATCAATACAGAGAATTTGATTCCTGAATTGTGTGCTGTGTATTGATTAATGGTGTTATGAATTGTGTATAAATTAGTGTAATTTTGCATAGTATGTGTATATAGGTGAAGTTAGAGAATATCATAGAGAAGAGGTGGAGTATGAAGGATCGTGGTTTTTTCGTTAACTTTGAATGAAGGATCAATGTGAAGTTTAGGAGTGACAGTGTTTAACAGTACGCAAAGTAAGTCTAAGAGGGAGTTTTGTTGCAGAACAAAAAAATCCCATAAACCCTGTAGGAAGCCGAAACCATAGAAGAACCTTTAGAAACCATCTAAAGATGAATTAAAGGGAAGGATGAAGGAATGAAGTAAACGTGCATAGGAGTCATTGGATCAGCTAGATCAACGAGCAAGATTGTTTGGGATAAGCAGCCAGGATTAACTCGCGTAGAATGGAGTCAAGAAGATGAGCGATGGAGATTAAGCCACGTGTTGGTAGAAGGATGAAGCAGTATTCATAGGCGGAAGTGGTGTTCACATAGCCTCAAAACCATAAGTGGTAATTAAAAAATGGACCCGATGAAGTTATGAATGATAACTTAATCCAGTTGAAGTTGGAGGTGATTGGACCGTTCGTTGAAAGGGTGATTGGACGCATATCGCATGCAAACAAGCACATGGCTTAATTTGGAAATCAGAACCGATGAGAGTTTATATAGTGAGGTTAAATCTTCATTGAGTTCTAGTGATCAAGACCGTCCATGGTTTAATGGATCAGATGGTAATCGCATGGAAAAGTGCGCGTAGGTTAATATTTTGAGCGGCCCCGATGTGTTTATCAATGCATGTTAAGTTTGTTTGAGTTCCGAAGGATGGATGGTGATGAAGTGGTAGTCGTTGATCTGGTGGAGTGAAATCAATAGTGGAGGTTAAACGCGATAAGGTCAACATTGGTAAATGTGCAATGGTCGTGGAAAGGTGGAAATGTAGGTTCAAGTGGTTTATGGTAAATTTCTATTATAGGAGAGTTATAATAGAAATAAAGCGGGATTAATGAGTTAATTGGTTAAGTCAAGTTTAACCAAGTCTAAGACCATGGTGTGGTTAATGTTGAGCTAAGCCAAGACACGAGTTATGACGAGGTATGGTTAATATACATAGGATTAAAGAGTAAGAAAAGTTTAGACTTTGGGTTAATCACATGAAATGTTTCCGCATGAAGTTTAGTTAAGAAGCCTTAAACCTTATTTGTGAAAGTTTTCACCATGGATCAAATGATAATTCCTGGGACCAGTAACATGCAATTTGAATTTTCATAATGTGAGTATTGTCAGCTTAGGCTAGCATCATTTGGTATCAAAGCAAGTTAAGGAAATTCAGTTTTATGTTTTAAAAAGATGTGTATGCAAGAAAGAGGAGACCAAGTTATTTGAATCTGATAAGTAGAAGGCATGACATAAGATGAGATTAAGTGATACTCTTAAGAAGAGATTGCAGAAGCCTAAAGAAAACACAATGATGTTTCTTTTCTTGAGGAAAATGGTGATTCACTCAAATCTGAAGAGTGGATAGAGACTGCTTGTGAAATCATACAAGTATTTCTTTCTTTAACTCTAGTTTGAGTTTTGCAAGTCTAAGAAAGAGTAAATATTGATAGAGGCAGATAGACAAAGAAAGTTGTATGTCTTCTAAAAGAACAAAGTGAATGGAAGACTAGAAAAACAAGTGGTAGTGAGCCTGAAGAATCCAATTGAAGGTTGGACAAAGTAGACAAAAGTGTTTTCAGAAGGAAGCTGAACAACAAGATTTTGAAATCTTGGAATGATCTTTGGTTTAAATATCATTGATATGCAGGTAACAACAATTAGTGAAGCATCTCAGTGAGAAGATCATAGTCTGAAGAGCAGTGATGAAGGAAGCCAGTAAAGGTTTCTGAGAGAGAGTGGCAGAACCTAGTATTTCGTTTGTGTTTCAAATACAAGAGGACAATTATGTTATCAAAAGAGAAGATGAGTTGAAGTCTAGAACATGGAGTGCTCATATGGTTCCAGAGGAGAGAGCCAAAGAGATGCTGAAAGACTGAGCTCAGAGAGACAAGCTTAGAGAGGTATCATGCAGCAGGGAGGAATTATTGTTGCAGAGACTTGTACAACTCATAGTGAGTAAGTAAGGAACTCATAGATATGGAGAGGAAGATGACTACTGATAGTCATAGCAGAGGTTCTGAGGAAAATCACAACACAAGAAAAGTGAAGAAGGAGGATGCCAAGGCAAATGGAAATAGAATGACTCAAGAGGGTCTTGACAAGGAAATTGCAGAGATAAAAGAACAACTCAATGTATTGAAGATGATACTGGAGGAAAACCAAAGACTATGTTGGGTCTTGAAGAAAAATCCAGTGTAGTGGTCTAAGTTACAGAGAAGGCTACAACAAAGGCAGGTGAAGTGGTTGATGAAAAAACTTAGAGAAGCTGAGTTGGAAATGGAGGTTTCCATTTGTGAACCAGAATAGGGTGAGGTTCTAAGTGAAGATGAAGATTGAAGATATGTGAAAGATCTTGAGGATTCAAGACAGTAAGAATTTTACTTTTCCGAGGAAGGAAATATTGATGATTTTCTGAACTGTTGGGAAAATTCAGATCAATAGGAGGATGTAAAACCTTGTATATTTGAATCTGATAATTTTGATGTTATTATAGGTTTTATAGAGGATGAGAAATCATTTGAAGCTGTCAAAAGTATGGAAGAGTATCTTTTAGAAGATAAAAACTTTGAAGTAAAGAATGATGGAGAATGCCTCTTGAATGGGAAAAGTACTGAATTATTGCAACAAAAAGAATTTAGTAATACATTGATGTTTGAAACTATTACAACATGGGAACAATTTCTTGTGAGAGAAGGAGATGAAATTCAGTCTGAAGAACTGATATGTGAAGCAATAGTTGAGACAATTGAACCTTGTAATTTTCAAACTAATAATTTGTGTATAAATGTAGGAATCATAACTAATGACGAAGTACTTATGAAGTGTCACAAAGAAATTGAATTGTTGGAGTATTTTCTAGAAAATTCAAAGTATGATAGTATGATTGCAGAGGAAGGAGTTCACCACAGTGGAAAAAAGCAGAAAGACATCATTGAAGCAGATGGTGTGGAAGAGAGAGTAAGTGATAGTCTTGAGAGCACTTTAGAGAATTCTTTAGAGAATTTGAGTCAGCATACTGATGTGGTCATAGAGGAGGAGAAATCAGAGCAACATACTGATGTGTTTCCAAAAGAAGAAGAGGCACAAAAGCCTTATCATTTTTACTTTAACAATTGTTTTGTGAGTGCAGGTTTAGTTGCAGAAGATGAAGTACAAAACGCTGAAGAAAGTAATCAAAAGTATAAATATGAATGGACAACGTGCAGTGAGATGCAGAATTTGAAGGTGGTGAATTTAATGAACACCAACAACAAGCTGAGGTAAAGAGAAAGAGGAAGCAGTAAATGGCAGAGTATGTAACAACCCAAGGATATGCTAGAGATAGAGATTGAAGAATTATGGAAATTAATGATGAAGAAGTCCAAATGGACAAGATTGACAACAATAGGAAGAGTGAACAATCAGAGTTTGAAACTAATTGACAAGGAGAGGAAGATGAAACAAAAGACAACCAACATATAGTAGCAGCAGAGGAGCAGAGCTTTCAAACAACTACAAACTAAAGTTTGGGACCCTTGAGTTTTTCTATCAACATATGAAGACACATGATTAGAAGATCATGAAGGTTTTCTACCTCGGGAGTCTGATGCAGGAGAATTGAGCTTAGAAAAATCATGTATTTTAGTAGACATAAGGGGTCTTACGTTTTAAGGAAGTTCGTATCCTAAGTGTTAAATTAATGTAATTATTTAGGATTTTGATTGATTTTAATGAGAATAGGAATTAACTAAGTATTATGAGGCATATTTGTAGATGTTCTCGAATTTTGGAGAACATGAGAGATTTATGATAGTTGAAAGATTTGGGAATCAGTTGTAAATCTTAGATTAGGAGTTGGTTTCATGATTTGAGGAACTAGAGAGGATCCTTAGAGATAAAGAAGGGATTTTAAGATTTTTTTGATAAAGTTATGGATCTAAACCAGGAATTGGTTATAGAATCCTTTTGTATAAATGAAAGCCTAAAAGGCTTAGAGCGAGTTATTTAGTCAGTAGTTAGAAATTTACTAGCTACTTAGTTAGAGGGTTTGACTGTAAGCCTATGTGTAGGTAGGGAAACAAAGGCCACTAATTAGAAAACCAGGCCAAAGAGAGATAGAGATTGTTATGTAAATATTTATTTATCAATACAGAGAATTAGATTCCTGAATTGTGTGGTGTGTATTGATTGATGTAGTTATGAATTGTGAATGAATTAGTGTAATTCTGCATAGTATATGTATGCAAGTTAAGTTCGAGCAAAACACAAAGAAGAGGTGGAGTATGAAGGATCATGGTTTGATCATTGAATCCGATTGAAGGATCAATGTGAAGTTCAAGAGTGACAGTGTTTAAGATTATGTGGAGTCAGTCCAAGAGGGAGTTGTGCTACAGAACTACCAAAGACTAGAAACCCTGGAGGAAATCGAAACCATAGAATAACGATGAGAAACTATGTAAATATGAGGTAAAGGGAAGGAGGAAGGAATTAAGTAAACATGCATAGGAGCCATTGGATCAGGTAGATCAACATACGAGATTGTTTGTGATAAGTGGCCATGATTAAGTTGCATAGAATGGAGTTAGGAAGATAAGAGGCAGAGATTAAGCCACATGTTGGCAGAAGAACGGAGTGGGTTTCGTAGGTGAAAGTGGTTTTTGCATGGCCTCAAAACCATAAGTGGTAGATGAAAAATGGACCCGATGAAGCTATGAATGATAACTTAATCCAGTTGAAGTCCGAAGGTGATCGGACTGTCCATTGAAAGGGTGATCAGATTCATATCGCGTGCAAATAAGCACGGGGTTTAATTTGGAAATTAGACCCAATGATAGTTTATATAGTGGGGTTAAATCTTTGTTGAGTTCTAGTGATTAGGAACATCCATGGGTTGATGGATCAGATGATATTTTCATTGAAAAGTGCATTCAGGTTAATATTCTAAGTGGACTCGATGTGTTTATCAACACAAGTTAAGTTTGTTTGAGTTCCGGAGGATGAATGGTGATCGTGAATTAGCCATTAATCTGGTGGAGTGAAATCAACGGTGGAGGTTGAACGCAATAAGGTGAACATTGGTAAATGTGAAAATGTTGTGGAAAGGTGGAAAGGTAAGATTAAATGGTTTATGGTATATTTCAGTTATAGGAGAGTTACAATAGAAATAAAGCAGGATTAATGAATTATTGGTTAAGTTGAGTTTAACCAAGTCTAAAACCATGGTGTGGTTAACGTTGAGTTAAGCCATGACCAGAGTTAAGAGCGTATGGTTAATACATGTGGGATTAAAGAGTAAGAAAAGTTTATACTTTTGGTTAACTACATGAAACATTTCCACATGAATTTAATTTAAGAAGCCTTAAACCTTATTTGTGAAGGTTTTGAGCATGGATCAAGTGATAATTCCTGGGACTCGTGACATGAAATTTGAATTTGCATAATGTGGGTACTGTGAGCTTAGGTTGGAAACATTTTCCATAGAATTAGGGTGCTAGACCATAGATTTGCAATGCCCAGGAGGCACATATAGTGGGAGATGTTGGGTAGAGTGTTCATAGGATCTATGCAATGTTGTATAACAGATATGTAGATCACCAAGCATCTATTATTGAGATGGACGGTAATATTTGTGATCAAGTTGTTTCTATTTTGATTGAACCTTGATCTACTTATAGTTAAGTTAATCCTAACTTGGTGGATAAGTGTGGTTTGAATAAAGAAGTGCAAACAAAATCTTGGTTAGTGTAGTTGGCTAAAAATACAAAGAAATGAGTTAATCATTGGGTAAGAGCTTGTACATATGATTTGAATGGTATGCATACCTCAACAAATTTGAATGTATTATTGTTGGGATCATACAAGATGTTGTTGGGCATGGATTGGTCGGACCTTCATATGACCAAGGTGGATTGTTATGACAATGCCATTGAGTGCTTGGATGACAACGGGGAACAAAGTGTCTTGTGGGATAAGAAGAAAGCAACATCAATTAGAATGGTGACAACTATGAAGACCAAGCATAGTCCCAAGAAAAAGTGTGCATTATTTGCAGTGCACATTTATAGTAACAAAGGTAAGGAAGTCAAGGATCCAGAAGTTTTGAGTAGGTACCCAGTCTTACAATAGTTTCAGGATGTATTTCCTATAGATATTTCAGAGTTTCCACCTCATAGGGAAGTATAATTTTCTATTGAGTTGGTGGTAGGGGTAGCTCTGGCATCAAAGGAACCTTACAAGATGAATACATCTGAGCTGTTATAGTTGAAGCTGTAATTGAAGGAAATGTTGGATAAGGGATACATTAGGCCAAGTGTATCACCATCGGGTGCACCGGTACTGTTTGTGAAAAAGAAGGATGGTACTCTTAGGTTGTGCATTGACTGTAGGAAGTTGAATGAATTGACCATCAAGAATAGGTATATGTTACCAAGGATTGATGACTTGTTCGATTATTTTAAGGGAAAAACAATGTTCTCGAAGATTGATTTGAGATCTGAATATCATCAAATACGTATTAAAGAGGAGGACATCTACAAGACAACTTGCCAGACCAGCTATGGGAATTATGAGTTTGTTGTAGTTCCATCTGCTTTAACTAATGCTCCAACTACCTTTATGTGCTTGATGAATAGTGTGTTTCATCCGTATTTGGACAAGTTTGTTACCTTGTTCATTGATGATATATTGGTATATTCAAAAAATAAAGAAGAGCGTGCTGAAGATTTAGCAATAGTGTTGACATTGTTGAGAGAGAATTAGTTGTATGCTAAGATTGGCAAGTGTAACTTCTCTTAGACTGAGGTACATTACTTGGGTCACGTTGTCTCCAAGGAGGGAATAATAGTGGATCCAAGAAAGGAAATAGCTAATATGGAGTGGGAAGTTTCCAAGAATGTGGATGAGGTGATATCTTTCATGGGGTTAGTAGGGAGGTTCATCAGGAACATCTTTCAGATTTCTTATCCCATCACATCATTGAAAAGGAAAGGAAATAGTTTTGAATGGATAGAGGAGTGTGTAGCTAATTTTGAGTAGCTCAAGCAAATGTTCACACATGCACTAGTGTTAAAGATTGTAGATTTGGAAAAATAATTTCTAGTATGTATAGATGCTTGCAAGAGAGGACTTGGTGGATTCCTTATTTAGGATGGATAGGTGGTATTATATTTGTCACAAAAACTGAATAAGCATGACCAAAACTACCCGACACATGATCTTGAGTTGGCAAAAATCATACATGCATTGAAGATGTGGATGAATTATCTTCTTAGTAGGAGGTTTGTATTGACGAGTGATCACAGTGGGTTGCGGTATCTATTTTACCAAACAAATATCAATGGCAGTCATGCTCGATTGTTGTCCAAGATCAATGAGTTCCATTTTGAGATCAGGTATATCAAGGGTAAAGAGAATAAGGTGGAAGATGCTCTTAGCATGCCGATATAGGTAAATCACATGGAAATATGAGCTCCTATGGGATAGATTTACCCAATAGGATCTTGCAGGCAAGTCAGCATGATGTTAGGTATATGGAGATTTTTCACATGTTGCAACAATGTTTAAGTAGTGGTACAGGTACATGTACACGTGGTGGTATAGGTACAAGTGTAGGTAGTGGTACATGTATAAGTACAGATGCGGGTGCACTGTATGTGGACTATCTTCTTACGAGAAATGCATTGGTTAGATTTAGAGATAGGATATATGTGCCACATTGTAGTGAGATGAGAGAGTTTCATGTGAAACCATACTCAGGTCACCCAAGTTATCAAAAGATGCTGACAAGAGTGAAGAAATTATACTATTGGTTGAATTTGAAGAGAGATGTAGTAGAGTTTGTGGCTAGGTACTGGGATTGTCATTAGGTTAAGGAAAAGTGTAAGCATCTAGGTAACTGCTGCAATTGATTCTGACTCCAGAGTGGAAATGGGAGGTCATCTCCATTAACTTTATCACAGGTTTTTAGAGGATAGTGAGACAACATGCTTCCATTATGGTAGTGGTGGACAAATTGAAAAAGGTAGCACACTTCATTCTAGTGAATTCTATATTCTCAGCGAGTGATGTAGCACAGGTCTTCATGAGGGACATGGTCAGATAACATGGAGTTCTCAAGAAGATTGTGTCAGACATGGATGTGAAGTTCACTTCCAAGGTTTGTAAGGAGTTATTTTCAGGGTTGTGTACATAGTTGGCCTTCATTATAGCTTATCATCCACAGACAGATGAATAAACAAAGAGGGCCAATAGGATATTGTAGGAAATATTGAGGATATATGTGATGCATCAATAGTAAAAGTGGGAAGAGTACCTTCCAATGGTATATTTTTCTTACAAAATTTCCTACCAGGAGTCACTCAGGATGATTATGTTTGAGGCATTGTATAGGCGGAGTTGTAATACTCCCATCAGTTGGAGTGATTGAGTTAACTGGGTGTTGATTGGGTTGAACCTCTTAGTAGATATGGAGTGGCAGATGCCTGTAATCAAGAATAATTTCAAAGTAGCACAAGATAGGCAAAAGAGCTATGCAGATCAGAATAGGTTGTTTAAGGAGTTCCAGGTTGGCGAACATGTGTATTGCACATCAAATCAAAGAAGAGATACTTGCAGATTGGATCATGTGCCAAGCCGGTACTCCGGCTTTGTGGACCTTCAAGATTAATCATAGGATTGGGTTAGTAGCCTATCAACTTGCACTACCTCTGACAGTGAAAGTCCATGATGTTTTCCATGTGTCATTGATTAACAAGTATGTTAAAGATGATGATCATGTGATTGACAGGTTTGTATTCCAGGTGGAGTGAAAAGAAGAATTTCTGCTGGAACAACTGTGCATTTTGTAGAGAAATATTCTCATGCTCCAGAATCGAGCAATCAAGAAGGTTAAGCTACAATGGAAGAACTTTGGGTCTAATGAAGCTACATGGGAGATGGCGGATCATATGCGGGCTATGTATCCTTCCTTATTCGCTGGTTGAGTTGATGCTTTGGTATATGCCTTTGTTATATGTTTTTGGTACATGTTTTGGTGATGTTTTGTATATGTACATATGTATATGGATGTGAGTACCACCATGAGCTATGTTATAAAGCTCCAATAAGAAGTATGGGTGTCATGTCATTATGATATTATACTTGTTATGTTGTCATTTTTGTTTTCTTCTTAGCAGGATATTAATTGTAAATAGTGCAATGAGCTAAGTTATAAAGCTCCATGGGCAATATGTTTTGCTTATAACTACCTTTTCGGTTATAGGTGTTGTTGAATTCTAACAATGGTCTCCCCTAAGGGGAGCGTTATGTAATAGCGCTGGTGAAAATTTCATAAAGGAAAAATAATAACCATCGTTGATGGGACACTTATTCAAATTTGATTGTTGGGAAAAAAACATAGTGATGGGGATTGCTAGTGTTTGATTAATGGCTAAGGAAATTGGAAAAGGCAATGTAAAAAGCTTTGGAAAGGAAAAATAATATTTTGGCACATTTATTTATGAAAATAATGGAAATTAGGAGAAAAATAAAGTGCAACATCACATGTTGCATGTGAGGAGGAAAATGAAGCAAAATAATTGAAAATGTAGAAAATAGAGTCCTCATTAATGAAAAGGATTGTAAGGATCAATTCACAAACTTTTGTCAATCTAGTTTTGAAGCTCTCTCTCTCTCATACTCTTGGACACAGATATTTCTTTGAGAAGTCTTAGAGGAGAGTGGCACACTTGAAGTTTTGGAGCAATAAGGAAAAGGAAGAGAATAAAAGTGCATAAGGACATAGGGATCAACAACTACAATGATTTTTTCTTGTAGGTACTGAGTCGTATGTATTTTTTCCTCACTAGTTTTGGCATGCATGGCATATGGATGTGGTTTGTTGGTCATGATATGTCACTGCCATGGAGGATTGCCTGGATTGATAGTGGATTTCCTCCTTTCCGTTTCCTTGATAGAAATGGTGTTGTGGGTTCATTTCTTTGTTTTTTTGGCTGGTTCTTGTGTTTCCTTTAGCTTGGGTTGAGTTATGAGTTCCTTGAAGCCCTGGTTGGAAAAACATTTTGCAAGCCGTGTAATAGCTTGGGTTGAGTTTCTAGTCCTAGAAGCCTTGGTTGGACAAACTCTTTGGAAGCCCTTTGTTAGTTGAGTTACTAGTCCTGGAAGCCTTGGATGGAAAAATGCTCTAGCAGTTCGGCGACAACTATGGGTTGAGTTAATAGTCCTTGAAGCCATGGTTAGCACAAAAACTCTAGAGCCCTTGAAGACTTGGGTATAAACTCATCAGATGATGTTTTTATGATGTTCAACGATGAGGTGGAATCATTTTTTAATGGGTTGAGGTGGTTTGGCCTCTAGAAGCCCTAGATGGTTTTGATTCATGTGTTTTATGAGATCACACATTCATGCTCAGAATATGGCATGAGGGTGACTTGCTGAAGAGAGATTTGGCTCAACCATTTCTACAGTCATGTGGTTCGTGGAAGTCCTGCACCTAGTTGACCTTTGCATCATTAATATGAGGTTTCTTATCCTGGTTGTTTCATGAGTATTATACTAGTTTATATGTGGAAAATACGGCTATGATTTCCTTTGTATTTATATTGCTATTATGTTGGTTATGAATATGAATTATGACAGTGGTTTGTATGGATCTCATCGTAATTTTACCTGTAAATCAATGAACAATGTATCTATGGCATAATGGATGAAATTGAAGCTAATGTGTTGAGGCGTCAATGCTTCTTAGTGATTCTCATATGAGTATGAGACCCCTATCCTCAGATCTATTATTTAAACCTATAGAGTACATAGTTTTGACATGTTTTGTGAAATGTCATTCATGGCTAGTAGGGGTCCAGTCAAGTCCTTGTTCAAGTAATTTCAATTGTTCCTTATTCTGTTGTTATATTTCGATTTAAAAAGTGTGAATGAGTTCTCGGTAGTTACCTGAGCTCTGGGCCTGAAAAGTGGCTCAAATCTCAAAGACATAGGAACAACACTAGATAGAAAATTCACTAGACACATGATACCCATGTGTTGGGAGCTTCTAAAGCCTCATTGATGCATGATTGCCCATATCAAGGGAGCCTCCAAGGGTTTAATGGTCTAAAAACAGAATGGGACCGAGGAGTTGGTTAGTTGAGTAGTTGGGATGGTTCCTAGGAGTCTTGTTGCTTATGTGGAAGGTCTGTATGGTGTGTTTCCACCAGTTCCACTTCCTTAAGGTGATTTAGGAGGTTGAATCATATCATAGAAACTTCTCATCACATGTTTACTTCGATTGGCTGGTTACTTGGGTAGATATGGGAGGAGGGTGTTAAAAAAATTATGGGCAAAGAAATAATAGGGCCTAGAAGAAATCCTTCGTAAAATACCTTGACAGGAGCTCACCAAGCCCCTAACCTAAATTATGTATTCTATTTTTGAAAATAAATTATATAAATAACAACTATATGAAATCATTATGGAGAAAAAAAAATATATGGAGTTTCACTATAATAGCCTTGGTGAAAATTCTATGTAATAATGTAAATAAAGGCAAAAATAAGAACACGGGTAAGGGACACATATTCCAAGCTGAATGTTGGCTAATGATATCCTAGTAGGCATGACTGGATCTATGTTTTTGGCTAAGGAATTTGGAAAAGGCTAACACAAAGGCATTAAAAGGTAAAAAGGCATTTTTGACATATTATTTATGAAAATAAAGGAAATTATGAAAAAAGTAAGGTTAAAGGTCACATGCTGCGTGTGAGGAGGAAATTGAAGGAAATAATGGAAAATGAAGAAATTAGAAGCCTCATTAATAAAAAGCCTTCTGAGGATCAGGTGGCAAGCTCTTAGTGAGTTGGAAGCTTATGGCTCAAGGTTAGTTAGTGTTTAACATTTTTTCAGTTCAAGTTTGGAGCTATCCCATTATTCTCTCTCTCTCTCTCAGTATTGGTCACTTAGACTTTTCTTGGAGCATTCTAGCCTTGGATCAAGGAAGGAAATGAAAGGAAACGAAAGAAAGGATCAAGAGGAAAAACAGGATCAAGCAAATTCAGGAGGAATAATTACTGTTAACCTTTTTCATGTGTGATTTCGTAGCTGGTTTCGATGTGTATGGCTTTGCATGTTGATGTTTGGTTCTCTTGTTGTCGATGGCATATTTTTGTTGGGTTATGAAAATGGATTTCAGCCTAGCCTTGCCTTTTTCTGGATTCCATGGTGTTGGTATGTTTATTTTCATTTTGAGCTTTGTTTTTCCAAAATGATTTTGGAATCCGAGGCAGAGGTGGTATCAAGTTTCATTCTCAAAGGCCTAGGAATCCTGTGACTGGTTTTGGTAGGATACAAGGTAAAGCCTCAGGGAGACGTCTCAGTTTAGGGCCTAGTGATTTGGGTTTGGATTGCGATAAATCCTAAGAGATTGGTCTGGGTTTAGGGCCTAGTGGTCCTTGATTGGATTGTGACAAAGCCTTAGACACAAGGAGATGAAAAATTCCTCAAGGATAATGATGGATTCCAAATGGCATTCCAAGTTTGATCTGGTTGTGATTGGAGCACCGATTTTGGTGTGATCACAGTTTGGTGAGCGTGGAGGTGGTTTAACCTCTAGATTCCCTTAGTTTTTCTTGGATTGGTTGTTCTATGAGATTCCACATTCATGCTTGGAATATGGCACGGGGGTGACTAGTTGAAAGAGATATTTGGTTCAACCATGTGCATGGTCAAGTGGTACGTGGAAGTCTCGAACCTTGTAGAATTTTCATTTGATTAATAGAAGCTAGGTTTTGTGACTTTCACACTGATTTATATGTGGATTCAATTATTGTAATATCTATGATATTTAAATGGTTTTACGATGGTTATAACCATGGTTAAATGAGTAGTTCATATCATGTTTATTTCATTTATTTATTTGTAATTATTAAATGGATTGATGCAAGACCTAATTGATGATATAATAGGTCAATGGAGAAGGAGGTGATTCTTCTAGTTATGCCTCATAAGTTCTTTTAGTAATTTATGCTTTGTCTTGTATTAAAGACCTGTAGGTTGCATTAAAGCCATGTATTTGATAGAATGCTAGTACCGGTTGGGGATGCTCAGGTCTAGTCATGAGGTTGATTTTTTATTTATCAACATTATTATAATGTCTTTGTTGGATTTTGAAGTTTGTAGCATGTTCTGGGCAGAGGCTAGGATTCTGGGCTAGAAAAGAGGCTGAAATTTCAGGGTTGCTGGCATAGGTTTGCTAAGAAAAGTCCACAGTCATTGGCACAGAGGCCTATGAGAGAGAAATTTAGTTTTTGGTCATTTTCTTGCCTATATCACGAGAGATACTTTGGGTTAATAGGTTTAAAACATCAGTGGGACCTAGGGACAAGATGTTTGAGTTCCTGACATATCTCCCAGGGGTGTAATTGTTGATATGGATGGGTTTGTTTGATAAGTTCCATTAATTCCATTTCCTTAAGTTAACAAAGGTTATTGAACACTTTATAGTAACCTCTCTCATCACATATTTGCCTTTATGGTTGGCTGCTTAGGTGGACTTGGGAGAAGAGGGTGTTACATATTGGTATCAGAGCGGGTTGCTTCTCTTTGGGTCATATCTGATACGACAGATTCATATCAAAGCATGGGTATGCTCTCCTTGGGTGAATGTGTTGATCATGCATGGATGTCGGTTTCATATGTGTCTCTTACACTTGCATTCCATGTGCTTGTTGCATTGCATAATGATTGATCATGGTTGCAATAAGGTTTTCATGAGGAACTTGACATTTTTATAGAATACATCATCAGAAGTATTATCAATATCAATGAAGAGACCCATACATTTATCTACATTCATTTATTATTTTGGTGGTCTCCTCAACCAACAATACCATTTTTGGACCATAGACATTCCAACTATTTTCCTAGCACTTAGGGTCTAATCTCTCACATGATATCCTCTAATGCATTTCAAAAAAATAATAATAAGTAAAACAATATTTTTTATTAATAAATGTTTATATTCTCATAAATATTTACTTTTTACTTTTTGGCATTTCAGCCACATGTCCAATTAAAAGTCATAAAAGTGATTTAAAAATTGAATTACAAGAGAGATACATAATAAACATTGAAATATTTTATTTATGATTCACATTCTCTACATTAAAATGTTAATAGATGTCCATTATATTCCTCTTTTATATATATTTATATTTATATTAAAAGATTTATTCAATACATATTTTTTAAAATTTAAATTATTTTATTTTGTATATATAAAGTTGATATAAAACTATGTTATTTAGTTGTTTAATATGGACATTTTCTAAATAGTACACGTCCACTGAACATAGAATGAATTGCAATTAATGTAACTTCAATTATATTATTTTTCACATGTCATTTTTCAACTTAATATTTGAAGGAGATACATATTTTCTTTAAATTGATTTTTATTTTTTAATTATTTATCTCTTTATATAAAGTTGATTTAGAATTAAGTGAAATTTGAAGATTTTATTTATAACAACATTAATCTCGTTAATAAACATCAAAACATTTACTTCATCATACATCTCAAGTTGTTATAATTAAATAATGATGAGAATTAACTAATATAGTTTAATTTAAAAAATAAAACTATTATTATTATACGAAAAAAAATAATATATATACACATAAGAAAAAACAATACAGAATCTCAATTCACCAGATTTTATCATGAAATTCTTATCTAAAAATAGATCTGTTAATAATCAATAGGCGAATACTAAAAGTAGTTAATCTGACTTGTAAGCATACTCAATTAAGATGACACTTTGTTGAAATGACATTTTCATTAATATAAATTAAAAAAAGATAAAAAATACTAATGAAATTTAAAAAAAATAAATACATTTTTGTTAGTATATTTTACAAATATCTATGAAAATTAAATAACTATCCTCATTTAATAATACTAAAATAAAAATAAAATGATAAAAATTATGAATAAATATTATGAGAATAATTTTTTTTTTATCATTTTCATATATTATTTAAACAAAATTATTTACTATTGTTAAAGTACTTTATTAATTAGACCGTTAAGGATATTAAAGATTTCACGTTGTTCCACTGTCCTGCGCCTTGCCAGCGTGCATGGCTCCGGAAATCATCAGTATCATGAAAGCAGTAGTGCACATTCTTTGCATTGTTAGTCCTGGGTGCTATGACAAGCAATCATGTACATTTTATGAGCAGGTAAATTGTATATTCAAGTACCCCGTAGCAGGACACTGCATTCCCTGAAGGATATGGAGTTCCATGTGATAATCAGCAGGTTATTGACTACAGTTTCAGTTATTTAACCAATAGTTATTAAAAAAGCGACACATCAAATATATAAATAAAACAATGAAACCGACTTTAAAGTAATGAAACTGATTCTAAATCACATCATGAATATATGTTAAGATCAAAACGAATCAACCGACGATAGTAAGGAGTAGGGCGGGACGATAAGATGCCCTCTGGCTTTTCTGCGAAATTCAGTTTTCACGTCGATAACTGTTCGTATTTATGTTATTCTCTCCTCACAGGTTTTTCTGTCCCCTCCCTCCGTGACTTGCAACGTGCAAAGAATTTTTTAGGAGCTTTTCAATTAATGGGTTTAGTTGTATCTATCTAACTTCACATTGTACTCTTTATTTTATTGGAGCTCATTTTTTTCTGACAATTGACATGCGCCCGATTCAGAGTGATTCACCTTCCTTTCACTGCACTGTGGGCGCCAGCAGTGGAGAGAAATATGCTGCGATTTCATGTCGAAAGCTGCAGGAATATTGGTGGCAGGTGATCAAAATATTTGTGATCAGTAATGATTGCAGAGAGTATTTATATATTTGTTGAAAGATATGGAGAATTGCTGTACAAACATGGTGAGGGCCATGTTCAATCCCAGTGGAATGACTTCAAACTGAGATTTGATATTTTATGTGCCGTTTTATAGACTCTCTGTTTATCTTATTGTGTGTTGAAAATGGAAATGGGATGTAAACTTTGAATGGTATGGAATATAATCTTTTAATAATATAAGCTGTAATTGGTATATTCTGTTAGCAAAACCATTGATAAATTCAGCAGGTCGATCCAATAGAACCCATTTAAATATCTATATCACAGCTTTAACAACAAAACTCATTAAATTGCCAAAACAATATATATTTATAATAATTGAATTCCTTTTAGCCACCTCTGCAATTCTTTTAACAACAAAACTCATTAAATTGCCAAAATAATATGTATTTATAATAATTTTTAAATTCAATTGTTATTTTTATAAATTTTATACGTTAAGTCGCACACTGTATTTAACCACAATATTGAAGGTAGAGCGTCATAATATGATATCATTACCTGCAATTGTAAACGAAGGTGGGATATTTCTACATAACTTTCAATTTGATCTTTTAGTCAATATATTGATGAGATTTATGTGTTGAATTTTCCAAGTCACCCCGTTAACATTGCTATTTAAGGAATTGCTTAGCACTTTGTTGTTAATGAAACGACAATATTTAATGAATTAGCACTTTTTTTTTAATGAAACATGAACAATTAGGTCAATGGAAGTGCTTGAAGCTCCACCATGAGTTGTGGGATGAGATTTTTGTATTGAATTTTCCAAGTCATCCCATCAACATTACTGTTTAGGGAATTGCATAGGCCTTTGTTGTTAATGAAACCACAATACTTAATTGATTAGCACTTTGTTGTTAATGAAACATTAATACTTAAGTCCATGGAAGTGCTTGAAGTTTGGGGTTTAGGTATGGTAGAGCATATTTGTCATTTTATATATTGAGTGGTATATTTATTCAATATATCAAGTTTACAGTGAATTATAAGGTGGTATTAAAATTTAGTTTTAAATAATTTTATTAATTATATTAGTTAGTTTTAGATAAAGATAATTAATTAAATAAAGATATGTGAAAATTGATATGAAATTTATTGATTATATTAATTAGATTTTAAATGAGAAAAAATAATTTAATCAATGAATATGAAAATTGTTTTTGAAAGAGGAGATAAATTGATAAAATTTTAAAGAGTAATGTACAAATGAAATAAAAATAATTGTCATGTTTAACGTGAAGTTCATAATCGAAACTCAGCAATTGCTCCTAAATAATTGAGGAGTTAAAGAAGAACTGGCTTCCATTCCTCCCTGAGAAAAAGGGGAATGTTTGTACCAATATAAAACATAGTGAAGGTAATCGAACCAATAATATAGTTTTTTTTTTAATTTTTTTATCTATAATTCAATATGATACTATTGTAGGATATAAACATTATAATATTTTCTAATATAAAATGATTTTTAATTATAATATCTATCTATATATATAAATAATAAAATAAAAATAATATTTTAAATAATAAATATGAATAAATACATTTTAAGGTCACAGCGAGACACCGAAATTCGGTGTATGAGAACCCCCTTGTTTGCTGGGACAAGGGACCACCTCCGAGCAGAGCGGATTTGACTGCTACAGTCTACGAAGGCATACATACTCTACCCCCCTCTGGTTTTGAACCTGTGACCTTTTAGGAGGAAACACATGCTCTTAATTAAATCATATTAAATATGATTTAATTTTTATCTATTTAATATGTGAAGTGTTTATTAAATATTACTATTTTAATAAAAATAAAAATTAATTTAAACATATTATTATTAAATAAACAATAGGTTGGTTTTGATGTGTGTTGGAGTGTTGCAAATGTGTCGATGGTTGACATTCATGTGAACCTCATAGCATGGGTTCCAAGACTGTTGGTTAGCTCTTGCATGTTTAGTTATATGTCGCTTGTACATGGTTGATGTGTTGCATTCATTTTGACATGTCTACTAGCATGAACATGTGAGGATGGAGATGTGATTTGTAGGTACTGCATATGGGTGTTGCACAGGTGACAGTAGCTTCCAAATTTTGTACAAAGACTTGTCAACCTCTAGAAGAAGCTTGGGAAGGATTTGAGGCAATTTCAATTGTTTTCTCCCATCCTCTGTCCCAACCACATGGAGTTAAGCTTGTGCATGTGGTTGAAGGGATCCAACAGCATTGAGACAGACTTATCCATGTGGTTGCAATCAAGATTTGGAAATTTTGTGCATCCGTTTGAGAGTTTAGCTAGAATTTCTTCGGATTCCTCATGCATCTCAGCTAATTTTGGTATTGTGGCAATGTTCTTGATCAAAATTTTCTTGTATATGGTTAAAAAAGGTAAGGGAACTTCTAGAAGTTGGTTAAACTTGAAAATATCCATCATTTAGTGGAGAGTGTGGTTTGTTCAAGTGAAGGAGTTGGATTTAAGAAATTTCTAGTGTGTGAAAATAAATGTTGATCACTCCATTACCAGTAGTATTTACTGAGTTAACTATCACACAAAAATGATAAGTAGAGGAACATTTTGATTTCATTTGTTCGGTCTTCTTGAGAGTGTGAGATATGTCATTGTGAAGGAATAGAGAATGAGTATAGATTGCAACATTTTCTCACATAGTTTTGCAGTGTTTTATCATAATTGTGTATGCAAGATTCAAAGAATTATTTGAGGAGAATTTCAAAGTTTCTGTGTTGCATATCACAGTGTTTTAGAGAGGAGAATCGTTGGCATCTTATGGTGTGCTAGAAAGAAAAGTTTATTGTGAGTAGAATAGAAGAAGTAACCCCATTCCGGGCAGAGTTTTTGATTCATATTATATGTACAGAATGATGGTATTGTTGGGTAGCTCATGTTGAGCAGATTGGAAACCTAGTCTGAAACATTTATGAAACGTGGTTCACATGGAGGGAGTGAAGTCATGGAGGCTTTAGAGTAGACAATAATTCAACATATTGAGTATAAGGAAAAAATTTCTCCATCCAATCGATGTTGTATAGTCCAATGGGTGTGGGACAAGGATTGTTGATCATGGGTGCTTCCAATGGATAGGTTTTTCTTAGATCTGTGAGAGAAACAAACTTCCTAATTGATAGATCCCTTCATACTGTAATGCAAGCGAAGTATTATGGCTTATTGGTGTAAGCTGATCTGTGTAAAATCTGGTTCGATAGATTAATGGAAAGATTGATCAGCATAGGAGCAACAAAGTACTTTTCTCTCGAAAGTGTTTCCACAAGAAATACTTGTGTCTTCATGTGTGCTTATTTTTGTTGGTGTTTTCCATGCCTATTATTCTTTGAGTTTATTGTTTCTTCCATGTTTTGATAAGATAATATTAAGAATTTGTGTTGCAAATTCTTAATCTGGATTTTTTTTTATAAAACTAATATAAAGGCCATCACTATTGATTTACCCTCCATTCCCCCCCCCACAGTCAGTAGTGCTCCAGGTTCCAAAAAATGGTATCAAAGTTGGTTCTCTTTAGTGAATCTTGACCGCTTGAAAAGTAGATCATGGATGATGGCAAAAAATAGGAAGAGGATGTGAGAAAAGATAAAGAACCCAAATCAGGAGGAGAAATAGTTCATTGCAAGAGCAGTAGCAAATTGTGAAATCTCAGAAAAATAGATGTGTTATGAGGTAATATGTTGAAGGAAATTTTTAATTATAATTCTCATGGTTCTATTGAGTTACACAGTGAAGAGGATAATGATGTTTCTCCTTTTAAGGATTAATATGAATCAACAATGGTTGTAATCAAAGAATCAATTGCTGAAGTGGATACACTAACAACTACATGTAGGGATCATGAGAAGCTATTGTAGATTTGTGATGAAAATGAGAAAAATATGAAGGAGGAGATCACTACCTTGAGGACCCAGCTGGAAGAATAAAAAGAAATGAAGAATTAATGTGCAATAAGAAAAAGGAAAATAAAGACAATATAGAAGAACTCAAATGTAATAAACAAATTGAGAAAGAAACTTGAAGGTAATGAGAAACAACTGGAAATATTTAAGAGCAACATAATAGTGAACAGATCTAGCCCTATCTTTCGAATAGGAGAGACAAGTTCACATGAAGGAAATATCTACAAAATATAACCAAATATGCCTGCAATGAAGATTGTGAGTAGCCATGACAATATTAAGGAAAAGAGGCAACAAATTCATCACAAGCAACAAAGAAGTGAACTAAAAGGAACTTTTATGTTAAGAAGATAATACGCTCAAAGAGTTGATGGTAATAGGGTTCAAAGGAGTCGTAATTCATTTTCTCCCTTGATGAATGAGATTAATTGTTTTAAATCATAATTTTGGACATGTGGCAGCAATTTGTAGGAGCAAATTTGACACATTTATGCGACATCTTGGAAAACAAGGAAGAGGATTATCTTTAAGGTATAAAAGTTTTTTTAATGGTTTATGTTATGCTTTTAATCTATTTTTCCAGATGCCCATTGATTGTAGATATAGTATGCGAATATGGAGATCTAGCATCAACAACAAAAGGTCACATCCTTTGGCTTCATATCTTGGTCATATAGAGTGTTATATGTGTCACGATTTTGGGCACATGGAAAAAAAATATAAGACACCAAGATACCTTCTACCATTTGGTCAAAATTAATAAAAATAAGATATATCTCAACTAGGGAACCAACCAAGAACTATATGGAAGAAAAGGGAGGAACTGTTAGGAAAGTGTGTTATTCATCTTTGTTCACATGATGAGGATGATAAATGGTATATTGATAGCAGTTGTTCACACCATATGTTAAGAGATAGGAGAAAATTTCACTTCTTGAAAGAAATCAAGAGTGGTCATGTTGTTTTCTAAGGGAGTGAACCAACAAGAGTGTTGGGAATTGGTAAGGCCAACCTTGGTGAAAAGAGGACCAATATAGAAGATTTATGGCCCGTTTAGGGTATAGAGAACAATAGTCTAAGTGTGAGCCAAATGGTTGATGAAGGTAAGAAAGTGGTCTTCAATTCAAAAGGATTTTTCATATGGAAGAAAGTATTAAAGAGGGTGATTGCTAAAGGATTGAAGACACCAGACAATGTTTATGTGTTGAAGGTAAGAGTACACAAAGAAATTAGATCAAAGAAGTATTGTTTATCATCATATTCTAAGTAGAGGAGATCAACACATATTGCATTCCACTATTGCATGATAGATTATTTTGACTACAAAATGAATGTGAGGCCTTCATTGGCACAGGGGGAGTATACAGAGCATCGTGTTTTGCATGTAGTTAGGATGTGATGTTAATGATGCTTATCTCTTTTATTATGATTTCCTGATGATGGATTTTTTCTACCAATGTTATTTTTGCTAAGGTTGTTGTGATCAAGAAGAAGGTTGACAAAGTGTGATGGCACATGCTCAAAGGGAGCATATGATATGCCTGCAATTTTTTTTAGTGATATTGTTGGAATCATGGTTCCTTGGAGAAGCTTAATACATGTTCCATGATATGTGCTTATCTAACATGAGGTTGTTGTAGGATATTGTAATTTGGTTTTGCATCAATGATATGTTATCTATATGAGTTGACATGCAGTTGACACATATTAAGCATCTTGGCTTGATGATATTATGCATGTGATGCTACTATGAAGATTACTGTGATGGTGGACGATGTTAAAATTTCTAAGCATGGTTGCTGATGTGATATTGTTGTTGTCACTACATATTGTTGTTGCTACCAGTTCAATTTATATTGTGGAGGTTCATGTTCCATATGATGATTATTGTTACTACTATGTTTTTCTATAGAGAGCTAACATATTCTGTTGATTGATGTGCTATATTTTTTTATTCATGAAGCTTCTATATGTTGTTTGTTATTGATGCTGCTACTATAAAGTGTTATATGTTGGAAGGAGGTTTCATGATGTTGTTGATATATGATTTTTGTTGGGCCACTATGCGCTGTAATAAGTTGTTGAATGCTACTAATGAGATGTTGATTTGTGGGTGGTTAATTGTAGAGGCTCACACATGTATCTATATGATATATATTTTCATTAACTTACTACTATGAAGAGGACATGTTGTTGATCATATGCTCTATGTATTTGTATTGTGACATCGTACTAGACATACATTGATGGGAGGATTTTATGACATTCATAGTCTCATTTTTGTAGGTGTCATGTATAGAATTGCGAGCCATGATTAACATGTGTATAGTGAGTTATCATAGTTATTCCAGCTATGTATGTGTTATTAGTAGTGTTGGTACAACCATGTATTTCATGTATTATTCATATACACTCTCATACTTATCATAGTGGGGGCATTGAGAGAGAATCATGTGATTCATGGTTCAACGATATGTATAGGATTATTGATGTCATTTTATAATCATGTATCATATTTTATAGCCATGTAATAAGTATATGAATCCATGTACTCTATTTCATATCATTTGGCCATAGTCATTGGTCCACATGAAGTAACCTCTTGCATATGAAAAGGAGGCATTGAGAACGCTATATATATTAGTACACATTCAGCCATGGAGATGTTTTTATTTAGTGGAGTGTGGATGGTCAGGTTGTTGTGACTGTATCATCATGTATCTTCTACCATTATGATTTCCTCAAAGGACGATATAGCTAGTCTTTGAGATAGCCATCAGAGATGTTGTTTCTAGATAGTCATTGTTGTTGTTGATATATGAGTTTTGTACTACTTGATAGTATAGTGTGAAGATGCAGATATAAGCTAGAGAAACTATATATGTGTCTTCTATAGAGTTGTTTATGCTAGTTGGTCATATTATCTTGTTTTTTATATGTGTTGGTGTTTTGATCTCCTGCTACTATATGACATGGATTTTGTTTTTGATAAGATATGTATACTATTGCTCTAGTGTATTATTGTTCAAGCATGGCTTGTGTCTAAGGGGATTTTGTTATGCATATTTTTCACTTATGTGGAGAAGTTTTGTTATTATTCTCATCTTCTAGTATTGTATTCCATTGTTCATTACTTGCATATTATATTGAGTGGAGTTTCTATTTTTATTGACCAAGCTCATTGCATGGAGAGGAACATATAGAATTTCTCCTTGATATATTTATCTCTTTTTCATTGATTTCAAAGGGGGAGAATGAGAGAATGGATATAAGTTTTTAGAGGACAGTTTCAGATGGTCATTTCAGTTGGGGTTGGCATTAATGCCAAAGGGGGAGATTCTTGGCATTGATGTGTGTTACAATGTTGTAGATGTGTTATTGGTTGGTATTAATGTCAACTTGGCAGCATGGGTTACAAGAGAGTTAGTTAGTTCTTTTATGTTTGGTTGCATGTTGCTTGTACATGGTTGATGTGCTACATTGGTTTTGGCATTCTATCACTATGGAGTTGTGATTTGGAGGTGTTGCGTATAGAGTGTGAGCAGAGAATTTCATGTTCCTCATGATCATGTTGGTTTTTTCCATGGAAAATTTAAGGGGCTAATATTCGTAGGCAGGCTAACTTTCCATGGTTTTTCCAAAAAAAGATTCGCCAAATTCCATTTTTTCTAAAAATAATTCACCCAAGTTTTATAATATAAAATTATTTTAACTTAAATATCACAGAATATATAGAGAGTTATATATAAAAAACATATAATAAATTTTAATATATTGAGAGTATATATAAAAACATGATAACTTTGAATATTTTTACAAATATGTCACCAAATATTCTATAATTTTCATATTAGAGACTAGAAATATTTGTTCACGTTTCTAAACTTTAAGATAAATTTCCACCCTTAAAATTTTCTTTTGTTTTGCCATGTATACTAGCATGGAGATGTGAGGATACAAATGTGATTTCTAGGTGTTGCATATATAGTGTTGTAGAGGTGACAATGGCTTCTAGAGGTCCTATAGAGACTTGTTAAGCTCTGGAAGAAGTTTGTGTTGGACCAGAGGTGATTTCATTAGTTTTATCCCATCCTGTGCCCAACCACATGGAGATAAGCTTGTGCATGTAGTTGAATGGTTCCAACCACATGGAGACATGCTTATCCATGTGGTTGCAACCGAGATCAAGAAATTTTGTGCATGCGGTTGAGATTTTAACTAGAATTTCTTGTGATTCTTCAAGTATATCAAATAAGTTTGGTATTGTGGTGATGTTATTGATTGGAAATTTCTAGTATATGATTGAAAATGGTAATGGAACTTCTAGAAGTTGGCTAAACTTGAAAATACCTATCATTCAGTGAAGAGTGTGGCTTGTTCAAGTCAAGGAGTTGGATCTCAGAAAATTCAAACGTCTAAAAAGAATTGTTGAGCATTCCATCACTTGTAGCATCTACTGAGTTAACCATCACTGAAAAATGATAAATGGAGGAAGGTTTGAGTTTATTTGGTTGGTGTTCTTGAGAATGTGAGAGCATGCCATTGTGAGGGAATTGAGAGTGAGTAGAGAGTCCAAAATTTTCTCACATAGTTTTGCATTGTTTTTCAGGATTATGTATGCAAAGTTTAGAGAATGATTTGAAGAGAATTTCAATGTCTTTGTGTTGCATATGGCAGTTTTTTTAGAGAGGAGAAGAACTGGTAGGTTATGGTGTGTTAAAGAGTAAATTTTTTTGTGAGTAGAAGAGAAGAAGTAAACTCCGTTGGACAAAGTTTTTGATTCAAATTTTATGTCCAAAACAATGGTATTGATGGGTTGCTCATTTTGAGCAGATTGGGAACCCATTCTAAAACATTTATGAAATGTGGTTCGCATGGAGGAAGCAAATGCATGGAGGCTTCATAGTAGACAGTGATTCACGTATTTAGCAAAAAGAATAGATTTCTCCATCCAATCAGTGTTGGATAGTCTAGTAGGTATTGAGAAACGATTGTTGGTCATGGGTTCTTCCATCAGATAGATTTCCGTAGATCCGTGAGAGAAAATTTTTTTCTAACTGATAGGTTCCAACATAGTGTAATGGAAGCCAAGTCTTGCATCTTATGGGTGTAAAATAGTCCATGTTAAATCTTGTTCTAAAGATTAATAGAAGAATTGAGTAGCACAATAACAACAGGGTCGTTTTCTCCCAAAAGGGTTTGCAAAAGAAACAGTTGTGTCTTCTTGTGTTCTTATTTTTGTTGATACTTTGCATAATTATTATGCTTTGAATTCATTTTTTCTTTCATATTTTGATAAGATAATATTGTGGATGTCTATTGCAAATTATTAATCTTGCAAACAAAATATAAAATTGATATAAAAACCATCACTACCAATTAGCTGCAATAGTAATCAATTTTCTAACACAATATTATTTTTTAAATATTTTTTTTAATATCATTTCAAAAATAAAATAAAATAAAACAAACTGATTATTTTTTATATTCATACATCAAGCATCATATCACGTTCCTACAAAATCAATTTTTCCACGGTTTTCATATAGAATCATACATAAAATGAAGGCATTATATGTCAGATATCAAATACGAAGAAACAATAATAATAGTTATAATTGAAACAATGCTTCGTCATGTTCACTTGAGTTTCTGTTTCCAATTGCATTCTTTAACATTTTCTTGAAAGACTCTGTTCACATGAGTTTCAGTTTCCAATTGCATTTTTTAACATTTTCTTGAAAGACTCTATTTATAAATACGTATTATAATGCGTTTTTAAATTTTTTAATGTGTTTCTAAAATTTTTGT